>CABHPP010141486.1:13185-43927 GCA_902168425.1 Peromyscus attwateri | reverse complement strand
CCCCACATCCCCACATCCCCCAAATCGAGGTCTCCCATGGGGAATCAGCAGAGCCCAGCTCACTGAGCCTAGTCAGGTCTAGGTACAAATTTTTAATGACTCTCAACACTAAGATTCATATAAACATCGAAAGTCTTAAGCAATATTTGGTAACATGTTCTTTATTGCTCAAATTTTGCAATCTTAATTTCAGAGAGAAATCCAATGTTTTCTAAATTGATAATTTGGTTTCACTATTTATTTATTTTAACTTAGGCTTTCATTGTCACTTCTAAAATTCTAATATCAAACTAGTTTCACCCTAAATTTATCTTTCGTTGCTTTAGTATTGTTATTTTCAAAACAAAACAAAAACAGCAAAAAAAAAAAACCCCTCAAAGATCAAATGCCCATTCCCATTTTCTTTTTGATTGCTAATGATGTAATAAAATATCACATAGTTAATTTAATACCAACATTTTAATGCTAAGGAGGAAATGTAATATCAATGTAATTACAACCATGTGCCATTTAGATTTTTAAAATGTTATTGAATTATCACAGCTGCAATGAGCTCTATTAAGAATTGAAGACCAAACCTCACTGAGAATGAAAATGACTAAACTAAATGTGTGGGACAGACAGGATTGTTTGCCCAATGTGATGCAAAGACAAGACATGGGTGTGGTGAAAACTCAAACTGTACATGCAACCAACTGAAACTTGATGGCCACAGCAAGTTTCCACCCACCCACACGGAGATGGTAAGGCTAGAGCCACCGACAGTCATCTCAGGTGTTCTTAACTGTGTCTCTGTTTTGATCAGCATGGCAGAATAAACTCAAAATTGTGTAAGGGCTTATAATGACTGGTGATTTGAAGGTCTGAGTTAATTATGTCTAATATCAAAAACAGATGGCTGTTCCATCTAGGCCTGTGAAACAAATATTAGAGAGACTCAATTGTAGCTAGTGTTTTCCTGCCTGGCCCACAGTCAGGACAAATCTCTGACACCCGCCAGTCCCACAGCCGCTCAGACCCAACCAAGTAAACACAGAGACTTGTATTTCTTACAAATTGTATGGATGTGGCAGGTTTCTTGCTAACTGTTCTTATAGCTTAAATTAATCCATTTCCATAAATCTATACCTTGCCACGTGGCTTGTGGCTTACAGGTGTCTTCACATGCTGCTTGTCATGGCAGCGGCTGGCAGTGTCTCTCCGCCTCAGCCTTCCACTTCCCAGAATCCTCTTCTCTGTTAGTCCCGCCTATACTTCCTGTCTGGCCACTGGCCAATCAGTGTTTTATTTATTGACCAATCAGAGCAATTTGACATACAGACCATCACACAGCACTCCATTATACCAGAAGAAGAATTAACAAACAAGTGTACAGACAATCAGGTTGAAGGAATCTACTGGGCCACTCCCCGTTTCAATGGAAAAAGTCACAAATGTCTTTCAAGTATAGTCGATGGAGATGGTACAGGCAAATTGAGTGTAAGACTCCCTTTCATCACCTGTCAAAAGCATGAAGAAAAAGCTAGCATCTTTCAGGAGAAGATTCAAAGTTTTGAGATCATTCTGTCCCATAGGTCCAAACTTGAAATTTTAATTATTTTCTTGGCACAAACATTCCCATGCAAATGTGTCATAATATGTTATGAGGCTTGCCAACACCAGAGTGTGCTGTCAGGACTGACTAAATAGATTTTTCTTGTTGGTATTGTTCAATATACTACTGAAATTATACTTATTTCAGAAAAAAAATTAGCAAAAAATGCATACATATTTAGTATTGTATGTAGAAGGAATATCTTACAATACTCCATTACTTAACAAAACCCAGAAGAGAATAAAGAAAATTTCAGAGAGATTGATAGGTCCTATGTTAGTTTGAATGAGAATGAGTCCCAGGGGCTAATATATTTGAATACTTGCTCCCAAATTGGAGGGACTGTTTTGGGAAGGATTAGGAGATGTGGCCTTCTTGGAGGAGGTGTGCCACTGGAGGTGTGCTTCAAAGTTTCAAAAGCCTCCCCTCTCTTCCTCCTTCCTTTCCTCCCTCCCCCCCTCTTCCTCCAACTTGTGGCTGATACGTATGCTCTCAGCTGCTGCTCCACTGCCATGCCTGCCTGCTTGCTGCTGTGCTCCTCCATCATGATTGTCATGGACACAGCCATTGAAACTGTAAGTACGACCCCAATTAAATGCTTTCTTTTATAAATGTCCTGAACATGATGTCTTTTCACAGCAGTGGAAAAGTAACTAATAGGGCCAATATTACATTGATCTCATAATATTATGACTAAACACTGAGTGAAAAACAAAAGTAACACATGACCTTTTTTACAGATTCCTATTGAGCTTGGCAAGACTAGATATCCATAATTTCTAAAATTTTGGTTGTTGTGGTTTTTGTGGAACATAAAAAGTATTATTTAAATCATGTCTGATTCACTGAAATACACATTATTTGTCAAAATTCAGCAAAAGGTGAAAAAACTTTTAAACTAGGTTATTCTATAACATACATAAAACGATAGACAAATTGCAGAGCAAATTGTATACTAACAGGAGAATGAAAGATTTAGAATCTCTTACAGCATCTAACAATTTTAATGAATGCTGATACACTGTGAATAAATGTCTTCTGCACATGACCCAAGAAGTCTGTTCATCTTTTGACACTTGAAACACTCCATTTAGTATTAAAGAATCCAATATGCATTTGTCCAAGCTAAGGAATGTAGTGTGACCCATTTTTCTACCTGGATATGTTCTCTACTGGAGATTTAATTCTAGTTGTCTTGATTGAATCAGTCATCATTTTAGGGAGATTTTCCTTCCTGTTGATTTGGAATACTATCACTCACCACAGCTTCTCACTGTTTTTTCTTCCCGATGTGTCACTTTAGAAATATCCCAGTGACATTTTAAAATGAAGTCCTCTAACTGCATTTCAGCTGTCATTTTACTTCACTTCATCATGTATTATTTTTTATGCTTTTCCCATCTTTTTGTACGGGAAATATCACTTGGATTTCTAAAATTTGCATTTTTAGGTGTATTTGGGATCTTCAGTCAAATAAGACACTCCCTCACGTAGCCAGTGTTAACCTTAATCTGTCATAACTGTCACTCTACAGCCTTTCAATTCTGTACCTTGGGTACAGGTTTCCAAGTGTTTTGTGCTTATTTGATCATATGAGGTTGCATTTCATGATTCCTTGTATTTAGGATTAACCAAAAGGTAACTTATTGTTTTTGTGTTATGCTGCATGAAAATTAGAGAAATCATTTTCTGGGGCCTGGAATGGCTTTTAAATATAATGTGTCAAGGATAGCTGATACCAAAGTCCTATCAGGACATGCTTGCACCATGGTACAGAGGACATGGGCAGCAGTTACTTTGGTAGCATCTATCCGTGGAGATTGAATGTGAAGGTAGAAGGAGCTAAGGAACTTCATGCTGAAGGCTGTCAGAGGAATGTTTATGGAAGCACAGAAATCTAGATGTTGCATTCTGAAGCTTCACAAGATCTCTGAGAAGCAGTGACAGTAGAGTATATTCTGGATACGAATGTATACATTCACCACACTGCATCTATGATTTCAACCAATTAAGTGTCCTTGCAAAAAGGAAAATAAACATATCTATACTTAACATTATTCTTGAAGATGTACAGTATAATAGACATTTATATAACATTTATATTAGGTATAAGTCAACTACAGTTGATTTGAATTAGATGTGAAGATGTACATAGGCTTTATGCAAATACCAAATCACTTTATACCTAGGACTTCAGCATAAGTAGACTTTGATATCTTGGGGTGGGGAGGTCCTGGATCAATTCCCTGATGACTGCATTAGCTATGGATTATTATGTGTAGCCAACATGTGAAAACATTTTGTAGAGTTTCTGGAGACAGCTTGAAAAGATAATTCCAGAGACAGGAAATAGAGAGATACAGATCAAATATGATTAAAGTATTGTCAAAATAATAACTCTGTAATGATTGCTCTCTCTTTTCTAAATGATGTTCCAGAGTTCTAGTGTCTTGCACTAACCTTAATAGCCTATCTTATCTTATACATTCTCAGCCACTTAGAATATAGAAAACAAATAAGTAAATGGGGTGTAATGAATTTGGCATACCTTGGCAAATGAGCCTTCAAGAATATTTAGGAAAAAGAACAAATATTTTCATATTTGCCAAGGAAGACTTGAAACAGCACAGGAAACAACACTGCCACTCAGCTGCTAGCTTTTAAGGAGCTTTGAATGGCCTGGTGTCAGACTGAGAATTGGACTAAGGTATAGTATATAAGAACGGATAGTAATTGCTAACATTTTGAGTTTCACACGTTATCAATCATTAGTTTTAAAAAGGAGTCTCATGGAGCCTGAGAGATGGCTCAGTGGTTAAGAACACTTACTGCTGCTCTTAAAGAGGCTGGGGTTTCTATTCCCAGCACCCACATGGCAGCTCACGACTATGTATAACTGTCTCTGTCTCTGGCTTCTGTGAGCACCAGGTACTCATTCATGTGCTACACAAACATATGTGCAGACAAGACACTCATATACATAAAAATTTGAAAAAAGAAGCCTCACAAAATGCATAATATATATGTACATCTGTTCTCAGAATGTATTGTTCATTAAAGAAGCTTGATAGAGCAAAACACAGAAAACTATGACATTAACCCTCTACAATATAACTGCCTGGAACTTTCTCCACCAGTCTCACCAGCTGAACTTGTTTCAAACACAGATTTCTGAGCCACACCCTGCCTCAGGATTCTGCTTCGATGATGCTGAGCTGGGTGGAATGTGGGAAACTAATTTCTTAATAAGCTCTTTAGGAGATTACATGATGCAAGTTATCCTAAGGCCAAGCATACATATCATGCATGTATATAAATTCTATGTTTTCAAAAACTCTCTCTCAAATGTCAATGATAAATGATAATAATTTTAAATGAAAATCTACCATATAAAATAATTCTGCTTTATATTAGAAGATTTCAGCCCTCCTATGTTTGTGTCTGCGGTGGGTTTAATGTGGATTACCCAGTAAGAAGCATAAATTAAAAAATGGAATACAAAGCACATTCCTCTGAGTTTAAATCCACCTATATGAGGAGGTGTTGCTGTTTGGAGTTATAAAAATAATAGCTGAGTTGGGACCAGCTATTCTCCTTCTCCTTAAATGACTCCTCCTCAATTACATTTGTACATTACACTATTAGCTCTTTTGGTTTAAAAACTATAATTTCTGTCACAGATGTTTTTAGAGATGTTTGTGGGAACTTTTCTTATACCCTACTTTATAAGAATAAGCAAAAATAATTATTATATATAATGACGCATTACTCATGTACCCCTATTATTTTAAGGAGAATAATATTCCTACCATAGGAAAAAACTAGCCCTTTAATTATAGATACAGTCTCTCATTATATCTTACATGTATTATATTAAAAGATAAAATATACACGCATATATGAATTATTAACATTTTAGCTTAAGATTTAATTATGAAAAGTAATTAGCGCATTATTTACAGCTTTATCTGAGAAAATATTATGATTGCATTTCCAGTGTAATGCAAGAAATGAAATAAATGTCTTGTTTTCACAAATGCTCATTTTTACCCTTGCTGTAGATTTGTTTACTTAAAATATTTTTGCAGGAATCAATACAAAACATATATTATGTAAATTATAGTGGTTTTATCCTTACTATAGATTTGTTTATTTAAAATATTATAGGAATTAACATAAAGCATGTACTATTCAAATTGTAGTAATTTACATTTTATCATGCTTGTGTAAGTTATATTATCTAAAATTTAAGTGTTAAAACATATAGATTGACAAGGGAGGAAGAATTGTTCTTCCAAATCAGCCAAAATGATTGTCTGAATAAAAACTGAAAGTATCATAGACATGAGCTGTAAGATAAATCTATTTAAGCATTACGAATTTTGAGAATCTTATTTCTGAGCCATTTTTTGTTTGGGGATTTACATTAACTTGAATCCTTGGTTTTGAGCTGTAGAAGAGGAAGGAATCCTCAGGCACATTGTGTTTGCCCAAATTCTGCCTGAGCTTGAGAGAGGGAACTATTCTGAAGCTACATTGTGAAGTATCCACCATCACACTCTAATAAAACAATAGAGTTACAGTAAAGGAAACAATATCCCTTTTGACCGCCTCCCCTTCACAGTTCAACTCACAGGTCAATCTGCCTAATTTGGGAACAGTGACAAAATTAGTAATGGCTTATAAATGTGTGAGGATTTTATGTTTTTAGGCTGTGTTTTAACACCCTGAATGTTGGGCAAAATCTGCAGAGCGAAAGGGAATGCGACTCTAGAAAAACACACCTCAGGTTAGTACACTGTTAGACTCTGTGTTTCACTCTTGTTCTTTCTCTTAATATGCATATAATATTTTGTGAAAATTCATATTCTGAACACAAAAGGGTTATTGTCACAAAGAACCTATTATTTATTACCTCAGCTATGTGTCTCTTTAATTTTAAAAGCAGAAAATGAAACCTTGGCAGTCACTGGTCAACAAGTACACAGCAGTGACATTGGCTGGGAAAGGTCAATGGTAGTTAATATGAAAGTAGTGTGAGCATTTGTGATTCCCCGGAGAGTTTTCATCATCTCTTAAGTTAGGCATAAGGATGCAGGATGAAAAATAGGACATAGATGTCTTTAACTTCCATTACAATGTTTTCTTTATTCTGTTTTACAAAACACAAGTTTGAGGTACCAAGAGTTAACCAGGGCTTTGCTCATGATAGCAAAGTTCACCACTAGCATGATCTTAACCACTCAAATATTCCCATGTTCTTGGTTGGTTGACTGATATGGTAGATGGGATAATAGTCTCTCAAATATCTTATTAGATTAATAGCTAATAATACCTTCAAAGATATGATTACTTTAAGCCCCTTAAAAATGATTACCTGGATTATTTGGGTGGATAATCACAATGGTTGTTAGAAGAGGGAGGCAGGGCTAGGGTCCATAGCAGGATGCTGACAGTTGGAAGTAAGAGGATGGGGTAATAAAAGAAATGATTCATGAGCCAAAGGAAGCAGTCATCCAGAAAGGGGGCAGCATCCTTCCCACCAGGATCCTGTACCTACTAATAACTCAGCTTTGCTCAAGAAGACCCATTTTATTTTATTTTATTTTATTTGCTTATTAATTTGTTTGTTTATTATTTATTTACTTACTTATTTGTTTTTTTGAGACAGGGTTTCTCTGTGTAACACTCTGACTGTCCCGGAACTCACGCTGTAGACCAGGTTGGCCTCGAACTCACTGAGATCCACTTGCCTCCATCTCCCAAGTGCTGGGATTAAAAGCTTGTGCCACCACTCTGCTTCCAACAGCTCTGTCTGAGTTTTCTTTCATGTCTCCCTGTGGCCTTATTCCAAGTGTCTTCACAAGCTGCCCTACACTAGCCTTGCCACAGCCTATTATCTACAGGGCAGCCAGAGAAATCTGTTTAACACACACATCAGACCATGCCTGCTCTTCTGCTCTAGACGATCCATCCTGTCCCCATGTCAGAGGGAGCACAGTTCCAACGGAGGAAGGCCCCAAATCCTTATACTCTTTCCTTTCAATGTTACGTTCCAAGCACTCTTCTGTATCTCTGCCCTGCTCCAGTCCCTCTGGTCCTTTACTACTTGCTTCTCCACACATTTCTCTAGTCATGAACTCAGGATCTTAGCCCTTGCAGATTCCTCTGCCTGGAATATCATTTCCCTGATATTCATTGAGCTCTCGTCCCTCTTTCTTGAAATTCTTGCACACACATCAGTTCTCTGATACCTGCTCTTTCTGTTCCACCTCAAGTCTCAGAAACTCCATTGTTTTATCTTCAATCCTTCTAATCCAGCTTTGTTATTTTTCTATAGCCTTCAATTATTTGTATATTAAATGCTTTACTTATTCATTATACTGACAATATTTCTGAAGTGAAAATATTAATTAACCGAGATAGAAGAAAACACTAGGTGAGAGGTAAATTGGAATAAGTTATTTAGTTTTACTTTTCTGACACACAATCTATATCCTTACAATGCCTGTGTTCTGCCCAATTACTGAGTACTATCTCACTGATATTTGAAATTAATTCATTAGATGTAGTGGTTAAATTAGGGCACTGTGTAAAACAAGCAAAAAGCATCATGACATAGAATAAAGCAGTGGGAAGTTAGGGTGTATTTCCATTTATATTACTTTACATTTCCACAAGAGAGCCATAAAGACATATTTGGCTACAGTGCCTACAAAGCAAAGATACTTGTCAGAAATGCTATTTTCTTAGTGACAACTATTGTAACTTCCTTGTTGACTGTTATTTCTTAAAACTATATGAATGTAAAATTCCATCCAAATTGTACCCCTCAGTGTGTACCATGAATTTCTGACAAGGTGAAATTATTGGGTGATATCACTCAGGTGGATATCCCATCCACACAAGGCTATCCCTGTCACACACATCATTTTGTTGAGTAGCATTCAAATATCTACTTTTTTCATTGTTATTTACTTGTGAAACAGAGTCTCATTCACCCAGTCTGTCACCAACTCACTATGTGACAAAGGAGGAATTCCTGATTCTTCTTCTTCTCGCATCGAAGTTCTAAAATTACTGGTCCTTGCCACCACCTTGGCTCAAAATATGATTTTGGAAGTTAAGGAAACATAGAAATCAACCATTTGTAAGTTACAGTCCTGGTGACTATTATTAGAATAAAAGAGCTTATTTATAAAGAGTCTTTTATTTATTATTATGTTGTTTGCAACAGGATGAAAATGATGTAAAAGTCAAAAGCTTATCTGCTTAATTAATTTTTCTCTCTCTGCTTATCAAGTGAGAGTTGGTTTTTATGTGTAGAGTTTCTAAGGGTCTTGGTCTGCTCATGAAGTATGACATGGGGGCAGTTATCGGGCACATTCTCTTATCGTGTGGGAATAATGGCCTACTACTGCATCCTTCTTGGTTGTCTGCTGTATGTGCATTTATAATTGTCATTACATGCAGTGATGAGCCCTGTGATTATGAAAAAGAAGTAATAATGAGTTATGGAAAAGTAACTCTGTGCATGCTTTTAATGCTGCTCTATGTGTTTTTGATGGCCAAAGAACACCCCCACCCATTTTTCAAATCTTAACACTCCTTTTCCACAAGTACCATCATCCTTCAATAATTAGCATTAGCTACAGCAAACTTATGAAATGTAAACAGCACGGTTCCGTGGTTGGCATTGAGCAGAGGAGCGTGGGCATCTCAGCCAGGATGCTGCACAGTGTGGCTCAGCAAGCTGTGGAACGATGCTATAAGGAACAAAAGTCTCACTCCAGTGAATCACAATCTCCATTGTGCTTTCTGTAGTTCACATGCATGTGTTAGAAGAGACATTGATGTTGCATGATTCTGGACATTTTGGGAAATCAGAGAGCATAAGAGAGCATATGGATGGCATGCAAATTTCTGATCTCATACATTGGATTAACAAAGCCTGGGGAATTTATTATTTAGTGTCCTAATTTACTGTTTTACCTTTTTTCCTATCCTACTAAATTTATTATTGATATTACCAGAATACTAAAGACTATATATATATATATATATATATATATATATATATACATACATACATATATATATATATGTGGTGTGTGTGTGTGTGTGTGTGTGCGCGCTAAGGATTAAACCCAAGACTTTGCATGTAAACACTCTAACCCTGGGTGATAGCCACAGCCCAGTTAACTACACTTTAAAGCAGCAGTTCTTAACCTATGGTTGTGACCCCTTTGAAGGTCACATATCAGATATCCTGCATATCAGATATTTACATTATGATTCATAATCATAGCAAAATTACAGTTATGAAGTAGCAACAAAATAATTTTTTGGTTGGGAGTCACCAAAACATGAGGAAATGTATTAAAGGGTCATAGCATTAGAAAGATTGAGAACTCCTGATTTAAAGATTCATTAGAAATCAAAAATTTAAAAAATGTAGTCATATAAATGTAACACCTAATCATGCTTATTGGTGTTTTCTTGTGTGATTTTTACTGGGGAAATGTAAACAAAATCCTGCTCACCCCAGATGGAGAACAAAGGACAGGCCAAAAGAAGGAGTCCAAAAAAAAAAACCTCCCTGGAGAATCAGTAATATTACTGGGATCCTTAAAGTCAAAAGAATGAAGCATGAGGCCACAATGGCAGCTGAAAAGCCCATCCTAGCTTAATAGTAACTCACTGAAGCTGCAAGCTTGACTTTCTGCCCATTCTGCAGGCAGTTCAACAGGAGCATCCTCGGGTACCTCAGCCAGTCAATCTCTACTGCTTTTCTGATGGTGGAGAGAGGCCTTGTTGGTCTCGATACTTTCAGCATCCCTGAACTGGTGACTTGTTTACATTCAGCATCTTGCAAGGAAAGAACGTTTCAGTTCAGAAGAAACGGCTACCCAATTGGTTTAAATCTTAGAAGACAACCTCCCCTTTCCTTATATGTAACATTCTCTCTTTAAACACCAATCAAACACTTGGGGAAAGCAAATCTTTCAAGGACATTCATTATATTAGTGTTTTGTTTTTTTTTTTTTCTCCTCACTGTGACCTAACCTGACAGAAAAGCAAATGTAAGAGAAGAGGGTCTATTTAGCTCACATGAGGATTGGAAAGGAATCGAGGCAGGAATGGTTCGGTAAGTAGAACTGACCTCAGGTTGTGGCAGAGAAAAGGGACTGTGATCATTCCCTAGCTTCACTTTTTCTTTTTTGTTCGATCTGAGGCCCCAGCCCATAGGATGGTGGTGACATATTCAGAGTAGATCTTCCTCAATCAATTAAAACTTACACAGGGCTGTGGTGATATTATGTTCCCCAAAATTTTGTGCACCCTAATAAACTTATCTGGGGTCAGAGAACAGAACAGCCACTAGATACAGAGGCCAGAAAATGGTGGCACACACGCCTTTAATCCTATCACTTGAGAGGCAGAGATCCATCCGGATCTCTGTGAGTTCAAAGCCACACTGGAAATAGCCAGGCATAGTGACTCACGCCTTTAATCCCAGGAAGTGATGGCAGAAAGCAGAAAGGTATATAAGGCGTGAGGACCAGGAACTAGAGCTGGTTAAGCTTTTAGGCTTTTAGCAGCAGTTCAGCTGAGATTCATTCTGGATGAAGATTCAGAAGCTTCCAGTCTGAGGAAACAGCATCAGCTGAGGATTTGGCAAGTGAGGTAGCTGTGGCTTGTTATGCTTCTCTGATCTTTCAGCATTCACCGCAATACCTGACTTCAGGTTTGTTTTTATTAATAAGACTCTTTAAGATTCATGCTACACAGGGCCACCCAGACGTGTGCAAAATCAGTGGCCTAGATTTATATATTTTTTAAGATTTGTTTATTTTTATTTTATGTGTATGAGTATTTGCCTGCGTGTATTTACGTGGACTGCTTGTGTACAGTGCCTACTGAGGCCAGAAGAGGATGCTGGATGCCCTGGATCCACAGAGTGACAGAAGATTGTTAGCAGCCACATGGTTGCTGGGAACTGATCCCAGATCCTCTAAAAGAGCAGCCAGTGTTCAAAACTGCTGAGCCATCTCTCTACACCCCTAGGTCTATCTTAATGCATTCAAGGTAACACTAAAAAGTCACAATCATAGGTACACCATTTATCATTTTGACACCTGACACATCACTTTGACCTGAAAAATCTACTCTTGGCTTCCATAGGATTATTGCAGCCCCATATTGCAAAATGCATTAATTACAATTTCAAAACTATCCATAGACTTAACAATTTCAACACTCTTTAAAAATACAGATCTGTTCTAAGACTTACACAATCTCTTAACTGTGAATCCTTGGAACACAATAAACAAGTTGCATATTTCCAATGTCCAATGTCACAGAAGATACGTTCCTATGCCAAAACAAAAGAAGGGGGACATAGCAAACCTCAGATCAAGGCAAGACTGAAGCCCAGTAGGGCAAACACCAAATCCTGCAGTTCCATGCCTGGAATCTAGGGGGTTTTACCCTTAACAGCTTTACACAGCTGCCTTCCAGTTTCTCCTTTCATGGAATCCAGCCCTGTTACACAATGGCTTTCTGGAATCTTTTTTTTTTTTTTTTTTTTGGTTTTTCGAGACAGGGTTTCTCTGTGTAGCTTTGTGCCTTTCCTGGAGCTCACTTGGTAGCCCAGGCTGGCCTCGAACTCACAGAGATCCGCCTGCCTCTGCCTCCCGAGTGCTGGGATTAAAGGCGTGCGCCACCAACGCCCGGCGCTTTCTGGAATCTTGATGCAAGTCTTTGCGACCTAACTCTTGTAGTGCCTGTGCCTGCAAAACCAGTACCATCAGTATGGACACTGATGACCTCCCAGTTCTGGTATCAGATTCACATGTAGCCTGGCTCCTTTCTGCCACGGCTGCAATGTCTCCCTTGTAACTTGGTGACTTCAGGGTATAGGGAAAATGTCCCCAGGCAGTGTTCTCCAGCAGGAAACCCCATTTATTTTCTCTCCTTCCAAATGGAATGGATTTGTACTCTGAGACTCTCCACGGATAGTCCACTCAAGGCATCTTTCTCCTTTATGGCCCTTTTTTTTTTTTCTTAAAAATTATAGCCACTTCCTTTGTGACTGCCCTCTCTTCCACTTAAACCAGGTATGAGCTTTTCTTATCAAATTGCACTCTTATGTCTGCAAGTTTATTCAGTTTCACAGGCCCTTCCTCAACCAATTGCCCACTTTTCATGTTTATGTTCATCATTCTGGTCTTTTTGGTTAACCTGAGAAAGTGTGTTAAGCATCAACAAGATCAGAGCCTTGGTGCTTTACCATCATGAAACAAACAAATTAGTTTATCACTTTGAATTTAACCTCATTCAAATTTTCAGGGCATGGGCAAAACACAGTTATGATCTTTAACACGAATCTCCTTCAGCCCAGTTCCCAACTGAATCTTTGTTCCTCTGTGAGGAGAGAGACCTTCACTGTCCACGGTACTCTAGACATTCTGGTGGTATCAACTTCTACCAGAATGGCCTATTACGCTCTGTTTACAGCACTCTGTGGGTTCATGAGCCCACGAATCCAAATTCTTCTAAATTTTTTTCTCACAAATCAACTCCAAAGGCTCACAAGTGGTCTGATCAGGTACTGGCAGAACAGGCCCTATTTCTTGTTACCAGGGGTCTGTATTTGCTGCTTTGCTTATGGAGATGAAATAGTTGACAAAAAGCAGTTGATGAGAGGAAATGTCACTTCACAAGTCAGACAGATGTAGTCCATCATGTTGGAGAAGGCCTTGTGGGCAAAGCAGCTTGATCTTTGGTGCTGACCAGGAGCAGAGCAGGAAGAATTACTTGTGGTTGCTCTTCTTTCTTAGTCTAGAACATTCCCTCTGCACCATGACATCGACTGGAAGGTCGTCTCTTCTCAATGACCCTCTCTGGAAACACCCTTACATACATATTTAAAGGTACCCCTAATTAATTTTGATTTCTTAATTACAATTAACCCTCCCAGGCCTTTGGCACTCTAGCTGATGACAACCATCAACATTTTAGAAGTTATTTGGATTACTTTAAAATAGATTTGGAGAGACATTTGTCACAGGAATTGGGCTGATGACATCACCTACAACTTTACTGTTTTTTCAGTTTCTGATGATATTGCCAAACCAACAAAATAGAACTTAATAAAGCACAATTAATCTCTCATTGAATAGGTCAGTTCTACTTAGGATGATTTTATAATTTCATAGAGAAATTATGTCATTCTCGAAGTCAGAAATATTATCCCACATCACTGATATTCTAAATAATAGATGAATCATAGTGATTTTTGTTTTTTCCTAAATTACCAATTTCAACTAAAAAAGCTGCAATCAGGTCTACTTTGTTGGCAATGTGTCTGGGAGTGTGTCACACCTACCCTCTGAACATAACCTTCTTTGTATGTAAAGTGTAGGTTTTAATTCCCACTCAACTTCAGATACACATTATACATTACATAAGTACATCATACTGCATCTGAGGCAATTGGGATAGTGCCATTTTCTATTTAAGATAGGCTTGGGTAAGGATCCTACATTTTTATTTCAGATGTTTAAAACCTTGGTATGTGCTGTTAAGAATTATTGATGAACTATACCTTTGCCCATGATAGCTCTGATAATTATCTTCAAGTCATTATACTGTTTCTTTTCACCAAATATCAATAAGTTTTCTACTCAGACTCACCCAAAGCACCTCTCCCAACTACCTGGGCCTTTCTTCTATAGCCATGAATGCCAACAACTTACTCATCTTCCTAAAAATCTGATTTTTTTCCCTCTTTGAACTCATTTATGCTTTTTTTTTTATTTTACTAGAAATGTGCAAGCAATTCCTTAAGCATCTTTGCTTGTTAACCATCCATTACTGGAAACTGAAGCCATCATGTCTGTGAGAGAAGGTCTAGTGAAGAATGTGAGCTTTCCTGAGTATAACCATTGCTTTCCCTGCACTAGTTGTTTTCATGCCCACACAATAGTTCCCCGTCATTTGAGATTTGCTTTCTATGGTCTCAGCTCCCCACAGTCAATAGAAGTTGGATGCTCTACAATGTAATGAGACATTTGAGAGATAGAGGGAGAAATCAGAACTTCTGCTAGAGTAGATTGTCATACTCTGTCTATTGATAATGAAGTCTTATTGTTAATTTCTTGCTGTACCCAAATCAACATTAAACTATTGTATGTATGTATGCATATGTAAAAACATAACACACACTTGCACGTGCATGCATAAGCTTGCACATGCCCACACATATGGTACAATGCTGTCTGCAGTTTTAGGCATCCACTGGGTTTTTTTCAGTGTGCTCCCCAAAGATAAAGAGGACACTACTGTAAGTTGATTTTCAGCCTCACATTTTATCTGTCCAATACTGCTGGTGCCAGAGCTCAGGCTAGTCTCACGGACTGGAACAAATGAAAAGATTCGGGAAGAAAAAGGAAAAGAAATGAGCATTTTGAAATATTAAAGGAAGAGAAGTCACTGTCTGGGTCAGAAAAGGGAAGAAACAATTAGGGGAGGATGAAGGAAAATAGACTTTAAAAAGCCAAAGTAAACCAGATAGAAATCGAAAGTTTCACATCCTTCACATTGCTATTGACTTTTGTGTGTTTCAGTGGCTGCCCTGTGTGTGCCCTTGAGTATTTTCAGGTTTTTACAGTGCTGGGAGAGGGAGAGAAATAGACATGTAACATTTACTGAAGCTTAAGTTTTAGATGAACACTCTTGAATGCTGTTCTTCCCATGGCTTTGCCCTAATTAAGGGCAATAAGAATCCACAGCTTTCAGCAGCATGTTGGAATTTCTCTGTTCTGAACGTGTTTACTGCCCTGTGTTTAAGGAAAGTTCATCTTGCACAGCTAATGTCAATAGTCTTCATGAGATGAACTTCTGTCATTACTTCCATAGGCTGCACTGATGAAATGTAAGGAAATATCGACATCTCCTTAAGGGTCACAGATGTATATGGAAGGATACTTAAGTTTGCTTTTCATTTTTAAGGTTTGTGAAAAAAGCATTTTAGATTCCATTTAATTGTTTTCTTGTTTTAAAGACAACAGTTTAGTTCAATATGACATAATATAATTTTAATTAGCACCACAATACTTACGATAAACCCATCCCTTATCTAGTACAGACCAGATGCTTTGTGTATGCTCTCTTTTATATAGTGAACCTTATCTAGCACACGGCAGAAGTGTTCCTAATCCTCACCACAATCTTAGCAGCCACGTGTTCGCACACACTTTATAAATGAGGAAACACACTTCCTGAGTGGATAAGCAACTTGCTCAATGCTCATCATTGAGAGCCAAGATTTTAATCCACACAAACAGACACACACATTTTTCATCACGCTATTTTGTGAAGTCAACCATTTTTTAAATCAACGAAGCCCCTAGAAACCTCAGCAGACTTAAATAACCATTGTGAAAAACATACACTCTTTAGACCTCTGAGTACTCAAAATTTATGGTAGAGGTCAACTCAGTATCTTTAGGTCTATCCTGAGGCATGCAATGCCTGAAGATACCTCTAGGTGGCACTAGCAGGCCAAATGCATAGCAGAGAAAAAGGCACCCAAGAATGAAGGTAAAACAATAGAGAAAAGAAGAGGGATTTTTGTTACAAATGACCAGAGACTCCCATTGGGTGAGCTTACTTTCATACTTACCCTATTTATGAGGCTATGTATAAAAGCTGTGTACACAGTAGCCAAATATATTTCTTCCTTTTCCCCAGAGAAGTTTTAAAAAAGAAAGCTTTCTTTTCTTAGTTTCAATGACAAAATCCCAATGTTCTGTGCCTGTGCTTAAAAATGCTTTAAAAAAAATTAACAGTCAAATATAGACCTGTCTAACTCTATAAGTGGTCTGATTAAGATTTCAATTTTTTTTTAACTTGAATTATTTTCAAAACTCTCCAAATGTTTTAAATTCACAACAGTCATATTCTTGGCAGCAGAATCACGTTTTGATTTTCAGTTTTTGTATTCCTCACAAAGTAATAAGGACAATGTGGAATAAAGTTTAAAGGATATTGGAGCAATGATGCAAATGAGCAGTAACGGTAGAGAAACTGAACTTCAGGTGGGTTCAGGACAACCGAACTTTAGGTTCCTTTGCGTGATTGCTGAAAGTGCTTACCTTCTCTTTGTGGAAGTCTGAATTCAGAGTCCTCAAGGTTGCTTAAGGACACGGATGGATAATTTATGAAAATTAAGCTTCCATAGAAGATGGACACATGAGAAAAGAGAAGCCTTGTGTAGTGACTACCTACTTTCGGCTCCTTGCTTCAATTTCTCTGAGGCCATCTGGAGTTCCTTTAAAGCACATCTTATCAAGACTGCAATGACTTTCAAACCTGAGGGTGTTCACGTTTCACTCTGTCCACTTATTCTGCTGTTATTCTAGTCTTTGTGCAGTTATAGCATCAAATATGCACACACAAGCACACGTAAAGTCCCTACAAAGCATATGTCTTCTCTAGACACCTTGGGGGGAAAAGATAAGAATCTTTAAGCCAGGTATGCTGGCAGACATCTATAATCCCAGTTCTTGGGAATCTCAGGCTATCTCAAGTGTGAAGCTGGCCTGGCCTGCAGAGTGAGAGCCCCATCTCAACAAACAAACATCAAAGAAACACTCAGGTAGTCATTCTCAAGTAATCACACTCTCAGGAGGGATGATGTGTGTTTGCTGTTCCACCTTGCACAGTAGGTGCTATCATATTATCAGACTTTCAGCAAATGTGCTTGATAACAGTCTACAACTGGGGGATCATAAAATAAGTAACAAAAACAGATAATAAAATAAGTAAGCAAATGAGAAAGAAAGAAAGGAGAAATCTGGACAAGGAATAATAAAATCAGAGGATTAACAATCGGGGAACCCTAACAATTACAGAGTCTAAAATTCTAATCTGTAGCACTCTGTTTATTAAGTGACAGAGCTGATCTGGCTAGAGATATGGCTTAGTTGTTAAAGGCTAGGCCTACAACCAAAAATTTAAATGAAAGGGTTGAGAGAAATATTTGAATTCTTCCCATATTGATACTTGCAGTGTTTTCTTAACAATATAGTAAAGAAATATACATTAAGTACCTCTGATGCACTCATGCAGAATCAAATTTGGTACAAAAGATTTTGAAAAATGTAACTTTATGTGGTACATTATAAGTACTTATTATTTATTAAGTAGATATATAGACTCTTGGGATTGATTCATACTAACAAACAAACAAACAAACAAACAAAAAAACCCTAAGGTGATAAATATCTTCCAGAAGTGGAGAATAAAAGAAATAGGAATGATCAAAGTGGACTTAAATAGGACCATAATATTGCTAAAGTTTGCACTGCATTATATGATATTAGTCTTGGTTCTTATAAATAAGCTGCTTATTGAGCATTTCCTAATGTCACCAGGCACTTACTCTTTAAGATAAACTAAGACCTCCAAATGCTTCTTCTAAAAACTCAGAAATGCCTTATCTCTAGTGTTCTTTGGAGGCATTAAGTTTTTCTGCTTTGGTTTTCTAATGGTGCTTTTCCCTAAGGCTGACATCCTTTAACAAAGGCAGACTAATCAAGCTGCTCACTGTCCCTGAAATAAGCTTAGCAGCATCCCTAGGTTTGGCCAAGTGCTGAGAAAGTGTTTTCCCAATGTTTGGACTACGACATCAGTCGTCCTTGGGAGCTTGCTTCGGAGTGTGCTGGTTTCCTTGGCCCATTATCTGCTTTCTTTGTGTGTGTGTGTGTTTGTGTGTGTGTGTGTGTGTGTGTGTGTGTGTGTGTGTGTGTGTGTTCCTTCTTTTCTTTCATATCTTTTTCTCTCCTTCCTTTTCTTCCTCCTTCCTTCCTTCCTTCTTTTATTCCTTTCTCTTCTGGTCCCTTTGTCACATTTGATTTGGATTTTTTGGAGAGTAGATAATGACAAAACATGAATTAGGATGGAAAAATTATTTTGTTGTATGAACAAGCAACAGTTTTATCCCTCAATATAACAGTTAAACAACATAAATTGCATGGGGTGGGGCATGGGACTATACAGTGACAATTAACATCTGATTTATTAATCTCTATTATTTACCAGAGTTTAGATTCAAATACACAAAGCTGTGCTCAATTTGTCATTCCTATTTCAGAATCAACTTGAGGTTATACAGTGCATCAGATTCATTTGTTACCAGATAGTAATAACCCTGCTTCTTTTATATTATAGGTGCTGCAGCAAAAGATTTAGTGATGTTTAACTATTTAGTTAACTTCAGACTTCATAATTGTACAATAAAAAATATTTAATATAATCACCAAATAACCCTTTTTAACATTCAAAGGCAATCCTGTCTGATGAACATTATGAATGTTTAGAACTGATTTCAAGTCACATAGGAAATAGAACGTGCTTTGGGCCATAGAATGCGTTTCGAGTCTGTATTAGTCAGGGTTCTCTAGAGGAACAGAACTGATGGAGTGTGTGCATGTGTATGTGTGTGAAGGAGATATATTAGAATGGTTTACACACTGTGGTCAAGCTCATACAACAATAGCTCCCTAGCAATGCAAAGTTCAAGAATGCAGTAGTTGTTTAGTTCATGAGGCTGGAAATCCCAGCTGGTTATCAGTATATGAGAGAATACGAAAGAAATAGGCTCTAATGCCAGTGAAGGAGTGGACTTAATGGGCTTGCCTACGAGTCAGGGCAAGCAGGCACAGAGAGGGGGGAGTTGCCAACAGAAAGAATGGCTCAGATTAAAGGTGGATCTTCCCACCTCAAAGATCTGGATTAAAAGTAGTTCTTCCACTTCAAGTGATTTAATTAAGACAAACTCTGTCACAGATGTACCCAGCTGTTTGGATTTTAGTTAATTCCAGAAGTAGTCAAGTTGTCAACATAGACAAGCCATCAAAGGGCCTCACAATTTTTTGTCCTTGTTCCTTTAATGGCATTGATCACCACCACAGGCCCTATTCTAGATCACAATCCCAAACCCCCAAAGGTAGACCTGTACTTTGGCACAATGATCTTGACGTGGAAGGAACACTTGAGACTTTGTGGCTGGAGCAGAGGAAACAGAAGGTGGGGTCATATAAATGTGTAGGTGTTCATGCAGGCCATTGTAGAAAAACATGTTTGCTTATTTATTTGTTTTCTTCATTTTTTCAAGACAGGGTTTCTCTGTGTAGCTTTGGTGCCTGTCGTGGATCTCGCTCTGTAGACCAGGCTGGCCTGGAACTCACGGAGATCTGCCTGGCTCTGCTTCCCCAGTGCTGGGATTAAAGGCATGTGCCACCACCACCTGGAGTGTTTTTTTTTTGTTTGTTTGTTTGTTTTGTTTTTGCTTTTTGTTTGCAGAACCTTTATATGGTAAACAATTAAGAAGTTTGAGGAGCAGAGGGAATCAATGGAAACAATCAAATCCAAATAAGAAAATGTAAATGCTACAAGGCCATAAAACTGGAAGAAAAGAGAGAACAGAGACCATGGTAGAGTGTATCTTTTCAAGACCTGATGGTGGTTGTAGTGAGGGTTCAGCAGAAGAGAAGACAATGCATTCAGGTGAATTTGGGATTAGAACTGCAGGACTCCCTGATGAGTTACATGTGAAGAGGATAGAAGAATTACCCAGGGATTTTATGAGTCACTAGGTGACCAAAGGTTGTTTCCTGTGAGAAAGAGCTAAGCCAATGGCAGAGACCATTGCCGGTTTCTTTCTTGGTTGCAGACGATTTTTATTAAAAATGGTAATCCATACAGTCAAAGTCTATCTTTGTCTGCTCCTTCTTATAGCTCTGAGTGTAACTGGAGAAGGGACTGTGGACAAGATACTGTTGCAAATGCTACGTAAGATTTTGAAGGGAACTTGTGCTTTCTTTGTCTTTAAAGTTGAGCAAATATTTATCCTCCTATACTCATATGCATACTTACAAAATGTAGATTTGTGTTTACCTAAAGGCATGTCTAAAGTTGATTAAAACAGCATTCTCAAAAATTAAAAGTTAGATAAAGACTGACATGCTCATGAACAGGAGAATTGTCAAACAACCTTTTGCATATCATATAGTCTGTAGTGGGTGGCTGTTCCAGCTTTTACCTGAAAGTACTACCCCCATTGAAGCTTCTGGTAACTGCCAGGCCTATGAGGCAGGGCCAAGAGGGAGCCCTTAAGACCTGAGATCTGGATGTGCTGGCTCTCTTGGTTCCTGGATCCTGGACGCTGGAGGTAGACTGAGCAGAGTTCTTCAGAGAACACTGCTGGACTGCACTAAACCTTTCCCAGACTCTATAACCTATCCCTTTACCTGTAAGTTACCCCACAAGATAAACCTCCCTTTTAACTATGTAGAGTTGCCTTAATACTTCCACCAATAATAGTCAGTACATTATAAAAGTAAAATGTGCTGCCTTAATGAATTTATTCCTAAGAATGTTGTTGAACATAGAACAAAATGTAGGATAATACTCACAATTCAATTTATAACAAATTTCCATAACTGACATATGGTCTTGGAAATCAGACAATAGTTACCCCTACAGGAAGGAAGGGACAATGATGAAGAAGCCCAGTGATGCGTCTGGGATGCTGGGAAGGTTCCATGGCTTGATGTGACTGTTGTGATATGGGTTTCCATACTCAGTTTTGTACTTTCAGCATTTATCAGATGGAACAGGTATTCATTCAATAGTTTGTTGCATAAACCAAGCTGAATATAAGTAAAGTCAAGAAGAAAGAGTTCTGCTAGGAGAACGGGGCTGTTGTGTTATTACAGACATGCATAATAATCTCTAGTTCTCTGAGAAGAGAAGACAAGTGGTTATACTGTGTGTTGTATATCTTCTTTAATGTAAGGAAGTGTTTGTTAGCCATAGGTATTTTCTAAATTTTAAATAATTAAATCAGTAGAATCTTAATTTCTAGAAAAATTTTATTCAGCGTATTACTTTCCTAACAATAATTAATTAAGTAGTGATAGTAAAATTGAGTACGCTGCCGGGCGGTGGTGGCGCACGCCTTTAATCCCAGCACTCGGGAGGCAGAGACAGGCGGATCTCTGTGAGTTCAAGGCCAGCCTGGGCTACCAAGTGAGTTCCAGGAAAGGCACAAAGCTACACAGAGAAACCCTGTCTCGGAAAAAAAAAAATTGAGTACGCTTGATTTTATGTGGTATTTACCAAGATGGGAGATGATTGTCCTTGTATTTCAAAAAGGCAGCAGTAAAGTTAACTCTGAAAGTTTTAGGAGGTGCCATACAAGAAAAATAGGAGAGCTTAAAAATGTTCCTAAAAGAACAAGCCTTCTGAATACACAGCAATAGATCCTAAGGAAGTAATTGGAATGCTTGGCTACTGTTACAACACAGTAATGAGAGCTAAAACATTTCCTGTATCTTAATGCATTCAGAAAAACAAACAAACAGCAAAGATAAACACTTCCCTAAGATTCAGTAAGCCATAAAATTTCAGAACACTTTAAAATTCAAATTTCTGAGATGTGAAAGCCAGGAAGCATTGCAGATAGAAACAAGAAGGGTTCCCAATACTATTTTTAAAGGACAGGGTGGGGTTCAATGGGGAAAGGGAGAAAATAAATGTTCAGTTCTACATTCTTTTCCTCAACAATTAAATGTCAGGTTTTCTGTTTGTAGGAAAGGAATGGGTTGCCTTTTCTCTGGTAAGGTCGAGCAAAAAGGAATATACCTAAACTTTGAAATATACTTTGAAATATTTTCTGATGTTAATACTATGTAAAATTAGTTACACATCTCACAAAGGCTATGAGACATTGTTATATTTAACAATGGAGATTCCTAGTGTTCTCTTACTATAGACTGCTTTTTTAGCTCCAGGTAGAACTACTCCCATGAGGATGCTCCCAGGCAGAGGGATAGATGATTTAGTTATTAGTTCAACACAACCTACTTAACTTATTGAGGAATAACCAACAGAATGTTCCATGTGTTATTGTTACTTCTGAATACACATTGTGAGAGGCTCCAAGCCATCCTAGTCTACACAACTTCTAGAGGCAGACTGGATTGAGTTCTGCCTCCATAGTATTTGTAAGCTGTGACTTATAGGAAATTGTTCAACTCTTGCTGCTTCACAGTCATTAAGAGTAACATAAGAATAGGAATATACCTCAGAACCGTGGAGGATATTGAATTAGTACACGTAACAAGGGTTTCATACTGATCACTGGTAAGTTTGAATACATGTTAGCTACAGTCGTGACTATATTATTGCTTCCATGTAACTGAGAGTAGAAAAGCTTAAAGGCTTACAAACTTGGCCCTAAGAAAGATGAATTGACAGGTCATAACTGAATTCAACAAGTCAAAACTAACCTTGGGGGTGCTAATTCTGGTTGAGCATGAAAGACAGGCTTGTCATCTGGAAAGGCCTTCATCACTGACCTTCCAGGACCGCAAGGTGCCTCACCAGCATTGGGGCAATCTCAGTCATTCTTGGTGAGATGGAAAAAGATAGTGGACATTCTGCCAGGCATTTGAAGGGGGTTGAATATACTGTGAGTGTTTGCGCATTGGTGATGTGAAGTTCTGGGGATGAGGCTTTGAGCTCTGGTGATGTGAGGTTCTGGGGATGAGGCTTTGAGCCCTGGTGATGTGAGGTTCTGGGCATGAGGCTTTGAGCTCTGATGATGTGAGATTCTGGGGATGAGGCTTTGAGCTCTGGTGATGTGAAGTTCTGGGGATGAGGCTTTGAGCCCAGGTGATTTGAGGTTCCAGGGGTGACTAAGACACACAGCGAACCCAGATGAAGCTAGGGAAGTAAATCCCCATCATGCACTTTAAAGCTGGCAACTGTGACAAGGATAAGAAGTTTTAACAACAGTTGCCAGACTAAGGTAATCCTCCAAGGTCACAGCAGGTACCTCAGGCTCTCCATTGGAAGCCTTGGAATTTGAGGTCCAATCTTATTATTGACTCAGCTCTTGCTTCCATGGTTCAGCTTCTACCAAAGACTAATGGACCTATGGTAGGAAAAGTTCCCACCAAGGGAGAAAGTACAAGTATCTAGATTTAATGAGCTTTGGTTTTCACTGAAGCTTGCGACAAACTGTGGAAACTTGGACAATTTATTTTTAAGCACTTAGGGCACAATATTCTCCTTGAATATATATTTCTGCTATATTTAGGATCAGCCAGAGGGTGAAAGGCAAAAGTGAGGGAGAGGGCCTGGCCATAGCCCAGCATCATCCAGTGAGCTCCATTTTTGGTTTTAAATGTCAGATGTCTTTCGCATATTTAAAAAAATATCTTGTTTTTTAAAAATGTATGTTCATATAAATGAGCTTATTATACAGCTGTGAACTCTTCTTTGGCAGGATCCTCTGCCTCTTCTGCTCTGCATATGTCCCATGCTTCCAAGTTCTTTGGTGTGTGGTTGATTTGGTGTCACAGCTGTGTGTATTGTCATTAGTGAGGGCTGCTGTAAGAAAAACTCAGATGCAGTGGCTTCAATGGCAACTATTTCTTCCTAACTGCTGATAGTTGACAGCTCCTTTTCTGCTTTGTACTCCTGAGATGGAGAAATGGAGGGGGTGAGTGGGAAGAGTAGCGGGGAGAGTGGTGGGTAGAGAAGAAATAAGAGAGAGAGAGAGAGAGAGAGAGAGAGAGAGAGAGAGAGAGAGAGAGAATGAACAGCAGGTTATGTCTCTGGTTATGTCCTTTAAGATACTACTATCCCTAGCATGTGATCCTACCCTCATGAATTTATCAACTTCATCTAAATCTAATGATCCCTAAGACCAAAGGTGTGTGTGTGTGTGTGTGTGTGTGTGTGTGTGTGTGTGTACTCTATTAAGTTCATCTAAGTATATATAGATTATCATTTCCTTAGTAGGGTAGAGAGGGGTGCGTAGGCTAAAATGTATCTTTTCTAAGCCTCACCCTCTTTTCTCTCTTAACATGTTTTGTCACTGGGGCTGCTGGCATGGAACCATGAAGCACAGGGACAGACTGTTGCCAAACACCATCAGCAAAGCCAATTCTTAGAGGATACACATACACACTGGTGCAAACACCTCCCCCTCAAAATCTACAAAGCAGAATTTCCTGAAACACATAGTGGGATGGATGTTTATATAAAATCTACAAGAAAGAACCCATAACACAACATAGAGAGTCACTGTGCTGGACAGTTTTACGTCAACTTGACACAAGCAAAGTCATCTGAGAGGAGGGAATCTCAATAAAAAAAAATGCCTCCGTAAGATCAGGTTGTATGCCTGTAGGGCATTTCCTTAATTAGTAATTGGTGGGGGAGGTCCCAATCCATTGTGGGTGATGGTATCCCTGAGCTGGTGGTCCTAGGTTCTATAAGAAAGCAGGCTAAGCAAGCCATGTTGAGCAACCAGTAAGCAGCACCCCTCTGTGGTCTCTGCATCAGTTTTTGCCTCCAGGATCCTGTGTGTGAGTTCCTGTCCTGACTTCCTTCAATACAAACAGCAATAAGGAAGTGTAAGCCAAATAGACCCTTTGCATCCCCAAGTTGCTTTTTGGTCATGGTGTTTTGTTGCAGCAATAGAAACCCTGACTAAGACAGGAACCAAAATCAGGGGAATGAAAACTCTCTTCCCTAGACACACAGCAATGTAGCAAAACACAAAGGCATAAGAGAGGAATTCCTTCCTGCTGTGTAAACTTGGGTACTTGGGAAATTCCCTGTGGGCTTCATTTTCCACGTTCATACAACATGATTGAATCAATGTACCTCTGAGGCTATTGCTGCACAAATTTGAAATCACCCCAGCCACAATGATCAATCACATGCAGGAGAGGCTTAATGAATAATTTCAAAATAAAGAGGAGACGAACTGTGTGTGGAGTGCTGTCATGGTTATGGGAGTTCAGGAGAAGGAGCTCTATGTATGCTTTGTGACAAGAAGTTTGATTACTCTTGGCTTCGAACCTGAGAATAGCTCAATCAGTACTACAAATCAATAAATAAATCTTCCTGATAGTGTTGCAATTTATATACAATCTATCCTAAAGAAATATAGAAACATTATACTCTAATTTACAAATATCAAATCTGTCCTGATATATAAATATTACTTTCATTTGATAGATGTATAATATCATTTAAGCTAAATTATATTGATTATGCCTAGTTTGTAAAAGTGATCAAATATATTATGTAACTATTTCAAAATATTTATTCATCCAAAAGAAGAGAATGAGCACATTGGAGGCTTTATAAGTGTCTAAAAGTGCCATTTCCTCATTTCCAGAATAAAAGGTAGTAATAAAATTCACACACTTCTGTGAAAAAATTTTGGAGTGCTATGAATTTGCAATCTTGTCCATATTCTTTTGATTTTCCTTGTACAAACAGCCACTACAACAGTCATACAGAAAGCTGGAGTTATGGTTCCTTCTCAGAGAAGAGGCTCATAGGGAGGAAGACTGGGAATTGAACCTACATAATCTCTGTGTCTTTCCCGATTCTCAAGAATTTTACTTTTGTAACTCAGCTCTATGAATTATAAAAGTACCTTCTAGTCTCCTACAAATGATTCTGAGTTCCAAACTTTTAACCAAATTGTTTAATGTGAGCATTAAACTTATATTTTAATTTTAAAACCAATTAAAAAATAAAGTAAAATTTTTATTAATTCTTTCATACAATGTATTTTGATCATACCTCCCAGATCTACATCTTTATTAGTGTCCCCCTTCTTCTTCTTCTTCTTTTCTTTTTTTTTAAGAAAAGAAACGATGTCCTGATCATCTGGTTCTTACTTTTCTCTGTCTCTTCCAAGATGTTTCCTGTCCTTAGGCATAGAAGTTGTATTGTAAATCTATTCATTGGAGATCAGCAAACCATCAGAAATCACATTTCTTTGTGAATTGTCATATGCAAAAAAAATAAATCACAACTTGATTGATGCAATGCAGCATACATCTTCAGACCAGACTGTGAGGGATTATGCAGAACACCTTCCTGCAAATGTGGAGTGTCCACAGGTTCCTAGGCATTTGGGTTCAGAAAAGATGGCTGGTAGGGAGTGGGGTGGACAGATGGCTTATCTGGATTATCTTAAGTGCTGGGTACTAAAGGAAGATGTATCATTTGATGCATTCCTAGTTGATCTCTTCATTTTGACCAGTTGTAGATTTCTGTAATGATCTTTCTTCCTGATGCAAAAAGAAGAATTTTTGATGAGGGGTGAGAGGTACCATTCCCTGTGGATATAAGGATAAGAATATCAAATGCACTTAGAAATTTTTAACACAAATATTTATTGTGGGTCTCAATGACGATGGTTCTTTGGGAGAGTGTAAGATGTGCTTAAGACAGGGGAGACAGGTGACTGGGAGGAGAGGAGGCTTGCTGGATGCTTGGGGTTCGTGGACAGAGAAGAGATTTCTCATTCTAGTATTTGCAGAACATAATTTTAACTTCATAACAAAAGCCTGAATAAATATTTAGCAAGAACACTGAAAGAATCAATTCTTTACAGGAGCAGTCATATCAAATGAGAAAGCACAGTAGTTATTACTCTTTTTGAGGACTACTGATGTGGAACTAGGAAAGCACAGTGTGTGGCAAAAATTGCTGCTAATGGAAATCAAAAGGGGATTTCAATCATGACTTTTTCAGATTTAATATTTATATCGTATTTGGCATTTAAAATTGTCTGCTTCTCTTGTTTTAAAAAATTTACTTACTTTCCACATTTGGGCCACCAGCGATCTTTTCAAATTTTTTGAAAAAGATTCGTTTATTTTATTTTATGTATTTGGGGGATTGCCTGCATGTGTGCATGTGCATCACATTTATGCCTGGTGCCTGCAGAGGTCAGAGGAAGGTCTTTGGATCCCCTGGAACTGGAGTTACTATAAATGGTTGTGAGCATCACCCCGTGGATACTGAGAATCCAAACCCCAGTCGTCTGCAAGAGCAACAAGCACTCTTAACTGCTGGGCCATCTGTCCACCCCACTCCCTACCAGCCATCTTTTCTGAACCCAAATGTCTAGGAACCTGTGGATACTCCATATTTGCAGGAAGGTGTTCTGCATAATCCCTCACAGTCTGGTCTGAAGATGTATGCTGCATTGCATCAATCAAGTTGTGATTTTTTTTTTGCATATGACAATTCACAAAGAAAATCAAACTTTCTTAAGTGCTGGGTACTGAAAGGAAGACGTATCATTTGATGCATTCCAAAAGCAAAGAAGCAAAGGGTCTTTCTCATCTTTTCTTGTCCTAATGTCAGCTTGGTAAAGAAAACATTTTAAGAACATTTGCCATTTTTGGAGTCAAAGGAAAATATCACATAAAAGCACTGGGTTATCGAAGCTGCCACAATGTATTACAACTCTAGAAAGTCTTCCATGTGGCACTTCAAAGGCATCATATTTATAGCACTACAGTTTGCTCTTTATGTCATAAACAAGAAAAAAAGGAAGACACTCAGGGATTTACCTATAATTAAAGACTCAGAGGAAATACAGTCTCAGAGTGGCCCGTCATGCAGGTTTTTTTGCTGACCTGACTACAGGGTAAAGATAATGTCATATTCAAATATGGAAATGTGTATGTTTACAGAAGGTTAATCAATTGTTTTATTTCTTATGGTACACATCTGTTTCCCTTTGAATCCGGACTGCCACAGGCTTACATTGGGAACGCTTAGTCCCCAGGTACTGACGCTATTTGGGAGACTACAGAACCTTTAGATGATGGGGCTTCACTGGCAGCAGTAGCTCAGTAAAGGAAGGCCTTTGAAGATGATACTGGCTCCTACTTCCTATCTCAATCTCTCTGCTTCCTGATCCCAGAAAACAGCCTCAAACATACTTTCCCTGGCACAAGCCGAGCTATTCTGCCAAGTCTTCCCCATCACAATGAACTTACACCTCCTGAAAACATATGCCCAAACAAATCTTCCTTCCTTTAGGCTGCTTCTGTTGAGGAGTCTGTCCACAGCAACACAGAAGTGACTGATACAAAGCTAAGTATTTCTACTCTTCACAAACCCATGCAGTGACATCTACTAAACCTCAATGTTATGGTAGTAGGAGGTGAAGCCTTTGGGAGCTGTTCCTTCACAGGGTAGAACCTCAGAGGCCAGAGAGCAAGCATCTTCAATGCTCCCTCTGTGTGAAGACACAGTAAGAGGACAGCCATCTATGAAGCCTATCTGCCAGCGTCTTCATCATGGGTTTAACCAGTTTCCTGGACTGTGTGAAATACAGTTCTGTTTGTAGAAGCCACTCAGCCTACTGGGACTAGGATCCTGCCCTGTTAAAATATAGATCATTCCAGAGTCTATGCTTAAGTCAAATCCTGTGGCTAGAATGCCTTTCCACCAGACATTTTCCTGTAGACACCACAGAAATTGTGGTTTTCCGGAAGTTTAAGAAAACATGAAAGCATAGGAGGAAATGCACTTTTCCCCTGGTTGGCTATGTTCCCCAAAGAGCCTATATCAAAGTCTTGATCGTCAGCGTGTGGCACTATTGGGTGGTAGTAGAACCTTTGAGAGTAGAATCTCATGAGAGGAAGTAAGGTTACTGTGGGTATGCTCCAGAAGTGGCTATTGCTACCCCCATCCCCTTTCTGTCCCCCACTTTTACTTACCCCCCACCACCAGGAATAAACTTCCTTTGTCAACTATGTTGGCAGTTAGGTGCTTTCTCACCACAGGCTCAAGTGTGGCTATTGTGACAGTTGGCTATTAAGGTGAGCCAACTATGGACTGGAATGTCCACAACCCAGCCGTGAGCCCAAATATCCCTTTCTTTCCTTTAGGCTAACTATCTTAGGTATTTTTCAGAGAGACAGAACACTGGATGCTACAGCATTGTATTAACTGGATGAAAGATCCATGAAATCAAATTGATAAATTTTTAATCCCATATCCATAAAATGTGGTATTTTAGCATCTTGTCAAATGTAGCTTAGTTAATAGCATTATTCATGAACTATAAAGTAAACTTTAATATCAGGGACAGGCACATTTTAAATGTGTTTGATGTGATATTAAACACATCCAAATGGCTATAAGAGACCTGAAAACTCCCATCTCTTCCCCATCCCACCTAGAGACAACTATTTATGTGTCAAATGCCACTTCCCAGTGAGGCTGACTGCTGCTCTGCTTTTCTGCTTCCTCCAGGCTAAGCAGTTAGCGTTCGTTTCTTATGGTTCTGTTGATAATTTAGTCACGTAAAGAGTTAGAGTTTTCTGTTTTGCTTGTTCTTCAGTATTCTTCATTTTTGTATTTACAGAAATGGGGCCAGGCCAGGTAAGATAGTGGGTGTCCTGTGGAAGTTTGATGAACAAAACTTCTTTTCAGTTCAGGACCTAAAATTCTTCCAGTATAGTGCCAATTTTTTTTTTAAAATTTTTGCTTAGACTGAGATGCATTTAATCTTGGAAAGCATACTGCTTTTTCTGGATCCTTTTGCATACTTTAATTTTCTTAGGGCTGCGTAAGCCCTAGTGTAGCAGAAACATAGCCAATCATTTAACTTCTCATGAAGGAATGCCTAAACTGAAATTTCCCAGATTTTCTTCTCTACTTCTCCACTTTGTTCTTCTTTTCTACTTCTCTTGAGCATAGTAAAATATTTTCTTGGTGTTTTACTTTTGAACTCATCAATAAAGGATTTTTTTTTAAAAGAACCATTTCAGGGGCTAAGAAAAATGTCTCAGTGAAGTATCTGCCAGTAAGCACAGAATCTGAGTTCTAATCCCCGAAGTAAAAGGTTCCAGGAGTGGGGGGATTGTTAGATATGATTATTATTTTCTGAGACAAACAGCTGCCACCTTTGGGAGTTCAGCTGTGCCCACTTGCAAAGGATCACCCCAGCTGTGTAGCATGAATCTTAAAAGTTCTTATTAATAAAATCAAACCTGAGACCAGTTATTAGGGTGAACACTGGAAGGTCAGAGACACAGAATAAGCCACAGCTATCTCACCTTGCCAGATCCTCAGCTGGTCTTGCTTCCTCAGACTGGAAGCCTCTATGTCCTCATATCCAAATGAGTCTCAGCTGAACTGCTGCTAGAAGCCTGAATGCTTAACCAGCCCAAATGCTTCTCCAGGCCAAATGCCTACCCAGGCCAAATGCCTCTCCAGGGCAAATGCCTCTCC
>CABHPP010141485.1:0-40532 GCA_902168425.1 Peromyscus attwateri | reverse complement strand
GTAATTTTTTCCATGTATCATCACAGGTTCTTGCTGGAGAAATTGGGTGACCTTTCTAACTACACAGGGAAGGACCCTCAGAAGTGTGTGCCTGGTTTCCTTGGACTTTATCCTATGCATTATTTCCCATTGCTGATTTTGTTTTGTATCCTTTCTCAAATTATGGCCACAAATGTTATTTATGCTGAATCATGTAAGTACTTCTGTAGATCACAGAACTTAGGAACAAAGTGATATACTGCGAACCACTTCAGGGTGTTGCAAGAATTAAAGGAGATGTTGCCTCTAAATTCAACAGCAAAGGAAGACATACATTAGGTACCTAATAAATGCTCTAGGTGCAGTTTGGTTTATTGCAGTTCTCAGTATGGCCAGAAGATGGCAGGGATGACCCATAGTATCCTTTGGAACACACTAAACTTGGTTCTCCCGAGTGCTGCTTCTTTGTCGTCTCCTCCTCCTCCTCCTCCTCCTCCTCCTCCTCCTCCTCCTCCTCCTCCTCTTCCTCCTCCTCTATCATCTTTTATAGAAGAAAACGTTTACTGGGCTTACAGTTTTAGAGGGTGAGTCCATGACCACCATGGTGGGGAGCATGAGGGTAGGCAGGGAGCAAAAGCTGAGCGCTTTCTTCCTCCTGGGACTTCCTAGGACTCTCATTTACTGGTGCGCTCATCTCCACTCTCCTTCCAAGGTTGAGGGTACAGTCCATCACGGCAGGGAAGTCACAGCAGCAGGAGGCCGAGCCAACTGGTCACGTTACATCAAAGCAGCAGTGCTTCAGCTCTGCCTCAGTGGCTGTGGATGGCTACTGGTGCCTCAGTTTACCGGCTGCAGGGTGACAGAGATTGTGTCTTCATGTTGTGTAACTCCTCGGCTTTAAAACACCTTCACAAAGCTGGACAGCCTGATGAAGATCAGAGAAATCGAAACACTCAGTTGTTTGTCCCTTGCATATCAGTACAATGAAACTGGTGAGCTTCTGGAAGGATGTGATGTGCGTAAACTAAATGCTTTCTTTCAAATGATTTTTTTTTTTTGAGACAGGGTTTCTCTGCTTAGTTTTAGTGCCTGGCCTGGATCTTGCTCTGTAGACCAGGCTGGCCTCGAACTCACAGAGATCCACCTACCTCTGCCTCCCGAGTGCTGGGATTAAAGGTGTGCGCCACCACCGCCCGGCTCAAATGATTCTTAAGGCAAGCACACTCAACCCTCACTGTGGCTCCCAGAGCCAATATAGAGCTGCCTGTGAGGACAAAAATCCTTCCTTTCTACTGTTCTATGAATCCTTACACAAAGGAATCAACATGGGCAAGTGTCTCTCCATCAGTCCCACTTAGGTTCTTCCATATGTCTGCCACCTTCCATCCAAGGGAGCCATCTCCTTTTGTGACTGACAAGGGCTTGCTTTTCTTGCGAGTAGGGGGAATGATCAGCCCTCTTAAAACAACTCTAGTTGATGAATGCTGTCCTTTAGCCCATTTTACAGACAGACAATGGAAACTAATGTAAAAAGCTCTTGTCTATGTCACAATTTCTCAGGTCATAATAGATTCAACTTAGAACCCTAGATGGGGCTGAAGAGATGCCGCAGCTTGTAGATGCTTTCCTCACAAGCGTGAGAAGCTAAGATGCCCAGGTCCCACTCCTTATTGCCATTTGGAAAAAGACAGGTTTGGTGGCATGAGCCTGGAAGCTGGGTGATGCTTAGATGGGAGATGGACAGGCAGATCCCCAGAAGCTCCTAGGCCAGCTAGTCTGGCCTTTATGGTGGCATTTCCAGGCCAATGAGAGATCCTGTCTCAAACAAAAGATAGAAAACGCTTGAGGAGTGACCAAGGTTGTCTTCTGACCTCCATACATGAGCCATGAGTATTTGTATCTCCCACATGAATGCACACATAGACACACATGTACATTATTATATTATAATAAACAAATAATTGTGGCTGGGAAACCAGAGCTATGATCCTTGCCACCATAATGGCCAATGAACAGAGAGAAGAACTAAGTCTTTACATTGCTGTTTATTCTGCGAGCCTACAACCTGAGAAGGCAGCAGGTTAATACCCAGAAAACTGTGTTACATCTCCTCTCCAGACAGCAGAAGTGCTCGCAGGTCCTTCTCCCAGTGATCCTAGAGTCTGTCGAGCTGGCAGTTAACTACTGTTGTTTTGCTAAGGGACACTTAGCAGATTGTCTTCAAAGCACTATTGTTATCTTATTGATAGAGAAAAAAATCAGAGAAATTATTTTTGTTTAATTCTCATAAAGAAGTAGACTTGCTCTAATTAGTGGCAGCCTAAGTACTCAGTGGGCCATGGCATTTTTCTGAGTGTGGAAAGGCCGGTCCACTTGTGTGGCATTCTGGAGTCAGGCACATTGCACTGACCTCTCTGTTTCTTCCATTCTTGCTTGCCTGTGACTGAGGTGTTGAATACAAACTGTACAGTTCAGTGTTATGTGTCAGAAAGTCTTATCATTTTTCTTTTTTCTTTTTTATGTCTGTCTGTCTTTCCTATTTTCTTTCTCTCTTCCCCGCCTCTCTCTCTTTCGAGACTTCCCAGGCTGTCTACATAGCACAGGCTGTCCTGGAACTTACTTTGTAGACCAGGCTGGCCTCAAACTCACAGAGATCTGCCTGCCTCTGCCTCCGGAGTGCTGGGATTAAAGGCATGAGGCACCATGCTCAGCTGTTATTCTTTTTTATTAATACTAGAATTCCTGTTTCTAGTCTCCCAACTTGCACCTGTCCAAGTTTCTAGGCTTAGAATACTGGTCATTCTACTCGAACTCTGTTTTCCTAAGATGTTCTTCAGCCAACTACGTCCCGGTTATGCTTAGCATTTACATTAGTTTATCGTTCATTTTAATATTTCTCTTTTATTGCTTTTGTGTCATCTTCTGCCTATTTTGGATGGCCAGAATCTTCACTTGTTTCTTCATCAATGTTAATTATTTTATGTTACTTGTCTTGGTCGTTTCTGATGATTTTGTTTGAGTTAGTGCATGTTTCTGGTCCCTTTCTTCCTGTTGTGCTGGCTGAACCCCTTCAACCTTCTCTTCACAGCAGTGACCTTTGTCTTTCATAGGTGTCACCCTCTGCCTGATGACCTCTGCCAGGTCTTATTCTGTAACCCTCCAGACGAGACAGGAGGGGCCTAGAATGAGCCTGTGTGAGGACTGACGCTGGCTATGGAGACGTACAAATGTAAATGAGTTGAATGTGTGTTGCCACTTGCCAGAAAACTCGCTCCCTCCCTCTCCCCCCCTCTCCCTTCTTCCCCCCCCTCTCTCTTAAATGAGACGCAGGGGCAGGACAAGAGGAATCACTGTCTGAGAGGGCTCCAAGGTCCGCATAGGATCTCATTGTTGTGGCAACAGGGCAGTTCTTTACTGCCCTCCATTCAAAGCTTCCCTGCACTAGTCACTCCGTGTTCAGATCTACGTCACAGGCAGGCATGGTCTCCCTCTTGTGGGCACGTGTGATCCCTCCTAGTTCATAAGTGTAGGGACATAGGAACCGATGACATACCTCAGAAGGTGTGGCTGTGTTATTCATCTTTGCTGAAGAGGTGTGCAGCATCTTTAGCTTAGCAGTACTCATTAGCAAAAAAACAAAACAAAACAAAAACAAAAAAACAAAAACAAAACAACAACAAAAAAAAACAAGCAAGGAAAAACAGTATAGATGGAAGCTTAGGAGAATGCAAGATGGAGAGTATGTGAAGATCCAACAGTTATAAAGGACGCCAGCAACAAAAAGAGCATCTCTCTCTGCTGTCTCTCACAGCCGAGCCACAGGTATTCCCCACCGAGCAGCAACATAGATTAAAATCATTCTGGTATGAACCATAAAATCATTCTGAAATCGCATCTGCACAAACCACAAGGGACACTCTATTAATTAATTGCACAACTGGAAAATGTGCCCCTGTCCTGTCAGGCATGAACGTCTCATGATTTTACGAAGCACAGTAGCTTCCTTGTTCACTCTGCTTTTGTCCTAGATAGAATTGAGATACTCAACCACAGAGTGAACAGCTTTATACCAGTGCTTGTAAGGAATATGTGTCTGCTCTTAAACTTACCCCTAAAGCACCTAGAACAAAGCCAAATCCCACAAAAACCTTTTGACAATCTGTAGCTGAGAAAGCCCACAGTAAACCATTATGCACAATATTCTTTGTCGGGGGCCGTGCAGCCTAGTCTCAGATCAGCATATGACTACCTGTCCAATGGGTTTCCTCAGGGCAAGGCACCTGTAGAAATGGACTCTCACTTGGCAAGGACCACTGGTCCACGGGACAGCCTAGCAATTTGCAGAATTCCTGCAGCTTGCAGGCTCTTTTCTCTCTCATTATATTGGTGATTCTTTGGGCAGTTTTTAGTTTTACTTTGTCAGTAACACATGCAACAGTTTTAATTTTCCCTGGAAATTCTGCTCTTTCTCAGATATTTTCTCCTAAGATTCAACAGGGGGCTAATGCTTCTCAAATCTCTTAACTGGAATTACTAACTACATCTCCTAATCCTGGGAACTTTTCTGATTCAATGGAGACAGTTAGGTACATATGAGAAAATGACACTTGGAACATTAACCATGTCTCACAGTTCTGGAAAGGAGAGCAGGGCATGCACATACAGACTAGGGAAAAAACCCTCAGGAATACACATGGTGCCAACTGTTGAAAATAAGTTCCCTGGACACTAAGCATAGAATCATTGGTAGGATCTGGCATGCTGCAAGAGGAAAAAATATAATGCAAAATGTGAGATGGATAGATCCATCTTTACCATACATAGGAGCTTATATTGGTGGAAGAAACAAGGATGGGAAAAGAGTGCTTTGTCAAAGTCTGCCTTTTACAGAGAGAGTGAGACATGGAACCCTCTAGTAGAAAAGGGGACTGTATAAGATTATACTTTACAGACAAGGAAGAATTGCCTAAGTTTGAATATTGTCCTTAAAGCATTGTGACCATGTCTATTACTTTTTAACTTTGTAACCACAGGTAGCTGCCAGCTGACGTAAGTGCTGTGAGAGCAGGATGTGTCTGGCTTGATATTTAGTTAAGCCTGCAAAAATGCTGAACTCTATGTCTAGAATAAGGTTATGCAGGGGGTGGGAAGGTATATTTGGGGAAGCATAAAGGGAACCAATGAGGGTTTTCATAATGATCATGATGTTTTTCTTAAACTGTGTTGTATTTCTTAGAGTCAAAAATAGAAGCCAATAATAAAGCTGTTCATGTAACCTTGGTAAGAAAAACTCTTTTTAAGTATAAATAAAGATGGCTTGAGCTATTCGGGGCCACTTGAGTGCAGTCCACTTGATGGTCAGAGGTTTTCCTTGTGCTGATGCCCCTTCCCCACCTTAGGACCTGAACCCGAGTCAGGCCTGGACCCTGGCAACCCTTGCTATCTTAAGTAGGGTAAAGAACTAAAAACCAAAATTAAATTGCTTATTAAACTTTGAGTATATGTGTGTTCCTAATGATTTTTGCTTGGAAGAGACAACCCTGTAGAAAAGAAAATGAAGCTCGAAATCTTTTTTTTTTTCCTTAGATGCAAAACCAGAACTTCAGCCAGAATATACGGTTGGTCTAAACTTTCAGGCATGAGTTAAAACCAAGCCTTCTGATCCCAAATCTCAAGCAAGGCCTTTCAGATGGTCCCTTCAGGTCCCCTGCTTCTGAAGTGAGAACACCACTGAGCAGTCATCCTGGAGAAAGCAAAGACCTCATCTTCATAGGCTGTCACTGTAAGTGCATCGTATGCTGTGAGTAGGGACCCAACAAAGGCACAGACTACTCCATAGCCAAGGTGACAGTGTCCTCTTACACAGAAGAGAGGACCGAGCATATGAGGCAGGAGAACTTGGCCAGGAAGTGTCAGAGCTGGGAATCCACCTTAGCAAGGAGATGATGAGCAGGTAGTTTTCATGGAGGGTAGAGAGACCATTATCTTGTTAAGCCTGTTGGGGGTGAGGTGGATTTCTGGTGGGGTCACCAGAGTGGAAGCAGCGTCAGAAAGGCCCAGAGATCCAGAACAAACACACTCTGTCTGTGTGTAAGCAGGTGACAATGTACATGGGCAAGGAACTCTTGTGGCACAACAGCCCTATGAAAGACTGGAGGGGAAGCTATTCACATGGACAGCACTTGGCTCCGTGGTTAGCTGGCAGCTTGACAGCCCATCCAGATGTCCACCCCTTCACAGCCTATTTCCAGGAATGGCAGGGTCAGGGTCTGAAAGGCCGTTTTCTGACCTCGGAACTAAGTACACAAAAGCAAAAAAACAGACACTGTGATCAAAGACAGCACCTTCAGTGTGACCTGGTTCTGACTATTGATCTTACCTTCTGCTGTTGAACCAGCGTGGCGTGGGTGAGGGTGGGGAAAGCTCTGGCTTCAAATAACAAGAGACGTAAGAATACTGAAGAGACACAAGTCAAGATGCTTCCAGCCTTTTCTATGCCCTGAAGCAATAGGCATTTGCTTTAGCCATGTGGCTGAATACCACCCTGAACAGTTTTACACTCACAGGGATACATTTGCAGGAATTAAGGAAACTAGGTCCTTCGTAAGCCTAGTTGGAAGGGACCTTGAAGGGCATCTCAACCATATTTATTCTGGTATTTGGTGGCCTCCACCACACCACCCCCAGTCTCTGTGACACTCTCACAGTGGGTTCCCTCAATACTCCTGGCTAATATGGCTTTTTCACGGCAGCTGCTGTGTTTAGATCTGGAATGCCTCCAAAGGTCCTTGTGTTAGAGACTGGGGCACTATCAGCAGGTACTGAAACCATTAAGAGATGGAGACTGGTAAGCAGTTTTAGGTAACTGAATAATACTCCTAACTGGATTGTGGGAAACTGGTCTTTTCCCTCGTCTTCTCATTTCTGGGTGTAAGATAGATAAGCTGTCTTCTGCTTTAAGTTCCCGCCACGCGACATTGCTTCATCACAGGCACAGAAGCAAGAGGAAAAACTGACCGTAAAGTCAAAGTGAATCTTTTCCTCTTTGTAAGTCAATCATTTCATGTATTTTATTAGAGTAGTAAACAACGGGCTGACACAGAAATACAGCTATTTAGAAATGTAGTCCAGGGGCCAGTGGGATGGCTCAGTGGGTAAAGGTACTTGCAACCAAACCTGACGACCTGAGTTTGAGTCCCACAGCCCATATGGGGGAAGAAGAAACTCCTACAAACTGCCCTGTGTCCTCTGACTTCTATATGTGTATCATGGCATGCACATGTGCCCCCACACACATGCACACAAGCATACACAAATAAGTAAATGTAAAAGAGAAATGTAGTTCAGAACTACTTACTGAATTGTACTTCTTAAATGTATTGTGCCATTTCTACTATTCTGTCCCAACCAACCAACAAAGCAAGACTATTCACTCACAAGATATTCATTGTCTTCTCCCTCTAACACCACAGAATAATTACTGCATGATTTCAGCTAGTGCTCCATCTAAAATATTTAACTTCTTAGAGACAGATAGTAGAATCGCAGTTATCAGTGGTGCTAAAGAGGGGAGTGTTGGGTCGTTATTGTTTAATGTGTAGAGTTTCAGTTTGGGATGATGAAATATTGTTGGAGATGGGTTCTGGCAACCTCATAAACAGCATAAATGTTCTTACTGTCTCACACATTTAATGATGGTCAAAATGATATGTTGTATACATTTTACCACAATAAAAATGACTATAATATAATGTATTGTAATTAACACAAGCAAACACAGCCTAAGGTAAGGGGGTTGGGTAGAACTATTTTATATAAGATCACAGTAAATTTTTCCTAGACAAGAATCTTTGAGTAGAAGAGAAAGAGCCAGAGAGAAGAGCACTAAAGAGGGAGGATATCCCAGTTAGAAGATAGTAGTGCTGAGTCTAGAAGTGTTCTTCATTTATTGACAGCAGCAAAAATGTCCAATGTCCTTTATACTGTACGCATGTGCATGTGTATATAGTGGGCTTGCACACAGTGTACGCGTGTGCGTGTGTATACAGTGGGTGTGCACAGAGCACGTGTATGCTTGGGTATGTGTCTGTTTCTGTATTGGAAGCAAGGAAATTGGCAGGACTAACCACTTGAACCTACTTATTATGGTAACTCAGTCATGAGAATTAGCAAAATGGATGTCAATGGAAGGGGTGATGGTGCTGCATTAAGGCAGACAGCCATGCTGCATTCATTGGAGGCCTCTGGGAAATCCTCCGAAGGAGCATACAATACAGTCCTAAAGAGAGTTGCTTATTAATCTGGGGTTGGAGGTCAGCTGGGATTATCCCTTTTTATCAGGGTTGGCTCCTCCCTCACTTTGAGGCATCTGTTGGAGTTCCAGGTTGAATGGTGGCTTTCTTGCCACTGAATCCTTGCTGTGCCAAAGTCCTGCAAGTCATTTCTGGTGAGTGGGTTTGGATCCCTGTATCCACAGTCTAGGGATTTGGTTCATCTCCGGAGGCCTGAGGTAAGAGGCGGGTCAGGCAGAAATCATGGTGGTGGCAGCACTTTCTCTGCTTGCTGGGACGTGAGTTTTCTCAATTATGTTAGCAAAGAAGATGGTACAAAGGGAGTGCCGTGGGATCTGAGACCTACAGGATGGGGATGTTGTGGTTTCCTAGTGAGGGAGAGCTGGGAGAAAGTCTTGAAGGACAGATGTGGTGTTGAGAGAGGGATTCTAGGCAAGTTTGTCTAATTGTTAGCAGTTTTGGCACACAGAATCTAGGAAGTAGAGAAGAAATCTACTGGAGAGAAATTTACAGAGAAAATGCTTTCCCCAGTAACCCTGTCTTGTTGTATGGAAATGAACTGCCAAGAAGTGCACTCAAGTTCATTCTGGGCTGGGCTAGCAGACTTACTACAGGATTGGGGTCTGGCCCTGTCTCTTGTTATCACTAGCCTATAATTTATTGTTAGAAACTGGGGAAAGGGTAGCTAACTGTTCTTGGAGAGAGTTGAGGGAGTCTGTCGGAGTCCAGCTCTGACCTGTGGAAGGGTTCTTGGGGGAAGGAGAGAGGAATGAGGAAATATTAGATGGAAATATAGGAGGAGACGATAAGAAAGACAGAGATACAGGATAGGTTCAGGAGGGCCCTGGGTCAATACCCAGCTGCCTCAAGGCTTATTCCAAAGGGCTTTTTATACAATGTCAAGGGGCCAGGCAAAAGATCTCCCCCTTCCAAGATCAAAGCACACTGTACAGCCAAGTGTAGACCCTTTAATACACCTGGTAACCACGCCCATGGCCAAATCATTCCATTATGTAGCCCTGCTGGGTAAAGAAAGCCCAGATTCTTTGACCCTGAGTAAGGTCTCACTAGAGAGCTTCTGTGGACCCCTACCCAGAGTCATCCATTCCAGGCTAAAAATAGGATTTGGGCTGCAGGTTGTGTCCAAGGATAGGTAGGCACTCACAACCTGCCTACAGTGATACCAGAGACCTGGGCCCTAGTGACCTCCCTCAGCAGGGCCTTCACTGCATGTTATGCTGTTACGCCTATTTTTGTTAAAATACCAACTGCATAGTATCATAAGGAGTGCTTGCTTTTTTAAAATACCCAGTATGGACACTAGGAGTGAGTAATCCATCTGTACAATATCTGTCCCCAAGTTATAAGACAGAGGTCAGGTTGGTATATACATGCTGATTAACTGAAAAGGGTGAGATAATCTTTCATGCTTTTCCCCACACCAAGGTGAGGACCATGTTCCTGCTTCCATCTTTCCTTCTTCTGGGTGTGGTAACAGCATCTTATGCAGAGTCTGTAACTGAAAGTGTTCAAAGCTCCTGCCCTGTGATTGCCTGTAGTTCTCCATGCCTGAATGGCTTCCCAGGCAAAGATGGACGGGATGGTGCCAAGGGAGAGAAGGGAGAACCAGGTGTGCATTGAACTGTTTTCTTTGCTCTTAAAGATAGTTTTAATTATGCATGGTGTGTGTGTGTGTGTGTGTGTGTGTGTGTGTGTGTGTGTGTGTGTATGTTTGTGCACTCATTTGAGTGCAGGTTACTTTGAAGACTAAAGACATACAGTATCCTCCTGGAGCTGGAGTTACAGGCAGTTGTGAGCTACCCAGCATGGATGCTGGGAACTGAACTCAGGTCCTCTGCAGTAACATTACATGCTCTTAACCACTGAGCCATCTCTCCAGCCCCTTTCTGTGACTCTACATTCCAGAGGAAACTGACTAGAGATACATGAAAAGTAAAGTCTTATTAGGCATACTCTACTTTCATCAGCAACATATTGTAATTCCAAACACATAAAGCTCCAGTTCTCTGGCATTCTGGACGACCACACAGAGTGTGTGATGTTTGTCATGCCTGTCCTGGAAAGTGGACCTCCTGTCGATCTGTCTCATGGAACAGGACACTTATCTCACCACAGGAAATTAAGCACCAAGCCTTTGGAAAGAGAGCAAAAGCATAAATATTGACCCAAGTTTTGTTTGTCTTCCCACAGGTCAAGGGCTCAGAGGCTTGCAGGGCCCTCCTGGAAAGGTAGGACCAGCAGGATCCCCAGGGACTCCTGGGCCAAAGGGAGCAGTGGGGCCGAAAGGAGACCGCGGAGAGAGTGTGGGTAAGGAGATCATTCCAGAACACCTAGGCTGACGCCATTCAGGGTTCTGGAGGCGAGAATGCTGGTGGGATGTGCTGTTTCTTGATGCTGCAAGGGTAGATGCCCAGCTCTGCTTCCTGATCAAGTTCCCTTATCATTGGCTGGTTAATTACAGCCCCAGGGAGTTTCTATCAGCGACTAGGTATATATTTGCAGACCTTTCAGGAAATCCTATTTTCAGGCACTCTGTAAGGTATGAAAGTCCAGATTCTCTTTTTGCTCAGACTCCTACAGCTGGGTCTCTGACCCCAAGGAGAAAATACTATATCTAAGTGTGGGTTTATTATGTCTGTCTTACTTAAAGTGCATTGACAGGCGTGTGGACTGCATTTCACTTCTAAGAAACCAATCCAAAACTCAGTAGGTTAAACAGCAGCCATTTACTTAAACAGAATCTCATGGGTCAGTCACAGAAGGTCTGATTTCAGCTGGGCTTACACTTATGCCTGTGGTTTACTGATGGCCAATGGTCTCGCCCACACTCTGGCTTCAGTTTGGGTGTCAGCTGCTGTGATAAGCACCAGTGAACCATAGTGTTCTTATCACGCCATATGCTATCCAGGGCTTGGCCAGGTAGCAGTGAATATACAATTCCTCAGACAGTAGCTTCAAGGCTTTATGAGGTTTGGAACACATTCATAGACTTTCTCCATGTTCATAAAAGACACAGTCCAGCCCAGAATCAAGGGGTGTGAGAAAAGACTGCATTTCTCTGTTCTTTTCTTTTTTTTTCTTTTCTTTTTCCTTTCCTTTCCTTTCCTTTCCTTTCCTTTCCTTTCCTTTCCTTCTTTCCTTTCCTTTCCTTTCCTTTTTGAGACAGGGTTTCTCTGTGTAGCTTTGGAGCCTATCCTGGAACTCGGTCTGTAGACCAGGCTGGCTTCGAACTCACAGAGATCCACCTGCCTCTGCCTCTGCCTCCCGAGTGCTGGGATTAAAGGCGTGCGCCACCACCGCCCAGCAAGACTGCATTTCTTTTTTTCTTTTTCTTTTTTTCTTGTGGCTGGAGAGACAGCCGTGGGTGCTGGGAAAAAGAACTCTTATATTTTTGGTTGTGAGCCTAGCCTTTAACGGCTGAGCCATCTCTCCAGCCCAAGACTGCATTTCTTAATGAGAGAAGCTGGGACCATGTTACAGCTACTGAGTCCACAGGAAGTAGCACCTACTCTTCCCGTTTGAATAATGAGGAACCCAGAGAGAATATTGCTGATTTCGTTCATGACAAATTTCAGTAAAACCAAAACAGAACAAGAATCAAGGTGATGGCTTGGTAGGTAGAGTGCTTGTTGCCGAGCATGAGTACTTGGGTTTGGTCTTTCAGCAGCCATATGAGAAAGATGGGTACAGCAACGCTAGCCTATTATCCTATCACTGTGGAGGTAGAGGTGCCCACATTAATGCGCGCGTGCACACACACACACACACACACACACACACACACACACACACACCAACACACACAGCAACCACTCCCACCTCCACCAACAAAACAACTGAAGGGCAACAACAACAACAACAAAAATCTCTATAGTGACAAAATCTCTCTAATGGTTTCAATCAATAATAATTTCTTCAGAGATTTGTTTTAGCCCTAATAAAGCAGTTTGTTTGGAAAATAGTCAAGTACTCATTTGTGGATTGTTATCAAGCAATGTAATCAGTGAGTACATTAATGTGCTAGTGAAATATATATGTACATGAAATACCTTTGTGTAGATAGATGACTAGAATTTCATTTGATTAGTTGATCAATTTATTTATTTTTGAGATAGGATTTCACTCTGTATCCCTGGCTGGCCTGGAACTCACTTACGCAGACCAGGCAACCTTGAACTTGTAGAGATTCACTTGCCTCTGCCTGAAAGGCATTTGTCATCACTCCTGGTTCTGACTAGAATTTTTAGGATAAAAGCCTGGGCTTTGGCGGCTCCAAAAAGCTAGGATTGGCCACATAGTACCATGTGCCCATAAACACAGGAGTATTTGAGAGAGTAACAACTGAAGGGGTCCCTAGTTCTCAGTCTGTCTTCAGTTTAAGTGTAAGAGCAAACAGACTAGGCGACAGAAAGGACACACAATTGAGCAGTCCTGCTCAAGGTGTGTTTTCATTGATGACTGCCCCAAGTTCTGGTTCAGAGAGGCGGTCTAAAGGAGTCCTGCTTGCCTTTGTCACTTGAGGGGACCAGTCTGATTCCTCCAAGGGGACCATTTCTGCTCTGCAGTTTTGTCTTGCCCTCATGAGTATCTGCCTTATCTTGGGAGGTGGTCTGCCCTGTGAGAACTTGATCTTCCTGGAATCTGATGAGGACATCCTCGTACTTGTAGGTTAAAAAGGCAGTGTGTGACCCCTAACCTGCTGACGGTGCAGAGGTGAGGAGGTGGTCCAAAGGAAAGGAAGAGGCGGGGATGACAGGTGTGCTTTCTCCCTTTGTATGCCTTGTAGTTCTATGCAAGCAGCCATGTCTTTCTTAGCGAAGGTAGCTACCAAGTGCCTGTTTGAGATAAAGCATCAGGAATAGATTGATGTTTTAGGCTGGGTAAAAACAGATTTTTTCCTTTAATGTATATCAATGTTAAAAAAAAGCAAACCTTATTTCATTTCATTTCTTTCTTTTTTTTATCTGAAAAAGATACCACTCTCCCTAATATGCACAGTTTGCATCCTCATCCTAACAGTACTTTTCACTGTTTACTTTTCTAGAATATGATACCAGAAAAATCGATGCGGAAATCGCAGCTCTACAAGCAGAGCTGAGAGGCATTAAGAGGTGTAAGTATCCTTCCTCTCTTATTCAGGCAACTTAAAGTTTGGGAATGGTGGAAGACAGAGAACATTCACTGCATGCATATGATTTTCTACCTGAAAAAATTACTCATATTCTGATCTCCTGATATCCTCCTGACAATCATTCGGGAGAAACAGAAGCAAATGGGAATTACATTACTTACTCAAACTCACAGAGCTCAGTGGTAGAACCAGTTTATAAAGTGCAGTGTGTCTGACTCTGGGACCACAGTCCTGTAGGGCCAGGTCTTTGCTCACCAAAAATGGGATGTGGGCCACTTTGTAATCCTGGGATCTAGACCAGGCAATGGAGCCAATCATGTTTCTCCAAGTTGTGGCCAGATATTCCCAGACACTTTTGCTTAATTGTAAGTTAACAGTATGGTAGAATTCAGAATTCTAGATTACATGTGCTCTACAATGCAGATCTAAACATACAAAAGCTTTGTGCCAAATGGGAGGTGGGTTGGGAGGAGAAGACTGGAGGGGTGGGAGGAGGGAAGAAGGGGATCTGTGATTGGTATGTAAAATGAATAAAATTTTTTTTAATTAAAAAAAGGCTGCAAGGAAAATAAAATAACAGTTAAACTCAAATTTTAGCTGAACGAAGCGTGTTTTGATTTGTGTAAGCATTTCATAAGGGGTCTCATAAAGGAGGACATTCATTGTGGTATACGCCACCAGAGAAACTGCAGTATACACCATTCAATTTGAATTTTACACAATGAGTGGTCTAGAAGATAAGCTGGTGTCACCCACGTTTTTACATTTTAGGGGTGCTCTTCTCTACGAGTGAACAAGTTGGAAAGAAGTACTTTGTGAACACTGGTAGAAAAACGAGTTTTAATGGAGTGAAGGCTCTGTGCTCCCAATTCCAGGCCTCTGTGGCCACTCCCAGGAACGCTGAGGAAAATGCGGCCATGCAGAAGGTGGCTAAAGAGATTGCCTACCTGGGCTTGACAGACGAGAGGACTGAAAACCAGTTTTTGGACTTGAAAGGAAACAGACTGCGGTACACTAACTGGAATGATGGTGAACCCAACAACACGGGTGATGAGGAAGACTGTGCGGTGCTCCTGTTAAATAGCAAATGGAATGATGTCCGCTGCTCTGACCCCTTTTTGGCAGTCTGTGAGTTCTCGGACTGAGGGTGTTTGTTTCTCAGTCCTCCTTGATGCCTTATTGTGCTCCATAAGTCCACAATTTGTTCTGAAATATAAACTAGGTAAACACACAAACAATTAAGCATTAGTTGCCCAATTAAACTATACTGCTTTTTTTGGAATAGTATTTCCTTGTGAAGATGTAAAAACAAAATGAGTTTGGTCTTTTCGTTTATGACAAACATGTGTGCTCTGCCGAGTTCTCTTTTCTCTTTGGGTAGAAGGCTTCCAGGATGTGACATCACCCTAGCTAATTCCGTAGTTTCTCAGCCCAGTCTTGGGTATTAAAAAGGCCTACTTAGAGCTTTATTTCAGAGATTTACCTCCTTCCTAATAGGGCATTAAACTAGGTACAGAATGTAAGTCTCAAGTGAACAGATTAATGAATTCTTTCTCTCTCTCTCTCTCTCTCTCTCTCTCTCTCTCTCTCTCTCGTGCGCTCACACACACAATATCCATCTATCAATATATCATCTATCTATCTATCTATCTATCTATCTATCTATCTATCTACCTACCTATCTACTTATCTAATAACATTCTATAGGTAGAGGCATAGACACTTCTCTGACCCTAGAAACCCCTTAATTACTTCTCCTAGATACTGTTCCCAAAGGTAAGTGTGATTTTGATCTGCATCATAACAGATTAACTTTATCTGTTTATAAAATTCATAGAGACAGAATCATGCTGTATGTACTGTTTTATGTCTTATGCTTACTTCATTCAGAATTAAGCACCTGCTATTCATTCATATTGTCCCAGACAGCAGCAGTTTATTCCTCTCATTGCTGTACAGAACTCTCTTATATTAAAACATCATGCTTTACCTTTTTATTGTTAATAGACACAATTGACTTGCTTTCATTTTTAGTCATTAAGAAAAAACTCTTGGGGCTGGAAAGGGCTCCACTGTCAAGAGCAGGTATTGCTCACGCTGAGGACCTGAGTTAAGTTCCCAGCACTGTTATCAGACAGTTCACAAACTCCTGTACCTCCAGCTACAGGGGATCTGACACCCTCTTCCAAACACCATGGACACGTATATTCATGAGTGCATGCCAACACATATACACATAGTTAAACATAATAAAGATAAGTCTCTGAAAAGAAGAAGCCTCATGAACCTTCTTTTGGTAGATGTGTGCACTTACTTGGTGGCTGATTACTGGTGGTAGGAAAAGCAGGCATTTAGATTTAATTAAAAGGAGCCACACTCCCATCAACAATGTATGTCAGTTGTAGACGTTCTACATCTCGGAACAGGTTGTACTTTGGTTCTTTGGATTTTGGCCATTCTTGTAGGTATAAAGTGATGTTGCCATGTTTTTTATCTTATTTCCCCAGTGTGTTATAATGATAAAAACATTCCATGTGGTAATTGCTAGCCTACACATCTCTTGTGATCTGTTCAAAGATTTGGATTTTGTTGTAATCAATCTGCACTTTTCACATTGACTTACAGGTATTTTTTACATTCAGAATACAAATCCCTTCCGTTGTGTCTATCATAGGCACTTTTCCATGGTTTTTACTTCATCCATTATTGGCTTTCAGTGAATATAAGAGCATAATAAAATAACTTTTGTGTGTGTCTGGGTGTTTTGCCTGCATGTATATTTTATGTATACCACATGATTATCTGGTGATGGTTGAGGCCAGAAGAGGTTAAAGGGCCCTCTGAAACTGGAGTTACTGATGCTTGTGAGCTGCCATGTAAGTGCTGGGAATTGAACTCTGGTCTCCTGAAAGAGCACTTGGTGCTCTTAACCACTGAGCCATCTCTCCAGCACCAAGAACGTAGTATTTTCTCTTATCTTTGAGATTATAATATAATTACACAATTTCTGCCCTCCAATGTGAGGAGGTACTTTGGACATTGACACCCTCATCAGAGGCCCAAACCAGCAGACTTATGGCTTGAATGTCCAGAAATGTAAGCCAAATAAATGTTTTTATTTCATATACTGCCTCAGGAGTGCTGTACTAATGCAAAGCTGACTAATTTAATCTCCATTCATTATTTCTAAATTACCACTTCCTCTCCCGGGGAAGATGCAAACTCCTTGTTCTTTTTGTCACAAAGACAGCATTAGACGTTCTACACAGACATAGAATTCACTATTGAAATCTTGAATTCTTTTCCCAGTTGCCTATAGTACTTTTAAAATGTGTTTTACTTTCTTTTATTTGTTTTGGTATAGCTATTGTTATCCTACAGCCTCTATCTTAAAACATTGGCTCCTTTTTTCTTGGACACTGTGAGTTTTCTTTCCTCAACACAGATGATATTTTACAGATTTATTTTATGTGTACGTGTGTGTGAATGAGTGTATGTACATGTACCATGTGTATACAGTGTCTGTGATACCAGAAAATGGTGTCAGACCCCACCCTGGAACTGGACCAGGAGGTTGTGAGCCATTGGATGTGGATTCTGGGAACTGAACCCAGGTCCTTTGGAAGAGCAGTGCTCTTAATCACTGAGCCATCTCTCCAGTCCACATAGACTGTTTTAAGTCACAGTTCGGGAGGCATCCAGGACTTCCGGCAGTTCCAGGTCTTCCTTACTTCCATTTCAGAATGAAATATGTTGGCATTGCATTTTGTTGTCTCTAGCTGTGTGGCTATTGTCATATGATTTGTCTTTCTGTATAGGAAGATTTCCTTTGACAGCGACAAATATTTTACACAAAACCAAGAGAACTTCAAGTGTTTGAACCACCACATTATCATATACTACTGTCTCCTACTGCTACCCAGGATACTTTGCCATACAATTCTTGTGGATTTCCGGGATCGCCACACAGTACAGATCCAAGGTTAGATGGTCTGACAGTGGGCAATGTCTGTTACATACCCAATCCCTCTGATACCAAGAATCTAGGACATAACTCCTCTTGAAGACTTCACTAAAGACAGTTGTGTTTGTGATCCACATGAACAAAGCTTCTCCTGTTGATCCATGTGGCATGCCTTGTCCTGTCTCTGAAACAAGATGTTTTGTCAAAATACCTAAGGCTTTACTACCCTACACTGGCATTCTATGTTGCCAAATGTAATAGAGATTAAAAAAAGGACATGAATTAGGCCTGTAAGCACGTAATGTCTCAGACATTCAGACTTTGGCCTACCCCCACCGGCCTTCTCCCGGCTATCATCCTCCTAGGTATGTGGCTTTTATATTCCAAAATTCAAGGCTCTCAAATACAGGCTCTGGGCACTATTTGTACCCTCAATGACTGGGGAACTAAAAACTGGAAGAATAATGGCTATGAACCTCCTGCTGCTCACCCCAGTTCACAGCTCTGGATTCTGCAGTCCTGGCCCTGGGCTTGGTTCCACTTATTGGGACTGACCTTGGGCAGTGATCTTGGTTTTCTGAAGAAAAGGTAGTGCCAAGTTCTGTGAGTTGTGTCTCCAATTAGGGGTCACTGGATTTGCTTGAGGCTTGGCCTTTGGTCTCTGGGCTACTGTGACACTTGACTTTAGTCTCAGAACGTTAGCTGGTTTGTCTGAGCTATGTCTTGGTGATTTGCAGAGCTATGACACTGTGAGTTTGATGGAGTCCTTCAGTATTATCTCCTCCTTACTGGTTCATTGTTCCTTTTTTGGCTCTGATGTTGGAGCTTCAGCTTTCAGGGCTTGCAATGAAGCTACAATTTGGGAACTTTACTGATGAAAAAAAAAATTGGATTACAGCCTTGTCCTTTAGGATGAGGAAGGTATTAAATCTTAGGCTCTAGGTTCAGGATGTGAGTTCTTGTGTTTTGATTTTGAGTCTGTTACTAGACCCAAGGCTTAGTGTTCTCCCTCATTCTGAGGGAACATTGGCACAGGGTGGGAGATGGGGATGTTGAATGTGAGAAAATGGAGATGATTGATTCAGCAAGATGATAGCAGTCAATAGATCAACCAGTACCTACTTGGTAGACCTGAGTTCCAGATTAGGATCTGCTCTATCTGGAACTAGATGTCTTCTAGAGTTCTGATCTTTACTATGAAGTTGGTCTTTCCACAAATGGCCTCACTTATTGGTAATACAGAATTTTTTTTTTTTTTTTGGTTTTTTCGAGACAGGGTTTCTCTGTGTAGCTTTGCGCCTTTCCTGGAGCTCACTTGGTAGCCCAGGCTGGCCTCGAACTCACAGAGATCCACCTGCCTCTGCCTCCCGAGTGCTGGGATTAAAGGCGTGCGCCACCAACGCCCGGCCAGAATCTTTTTTTTGACATCAGAAAAATTACAGGCATTAGAGCAGCTAATACAGGAGCAGCTAAGTGTTCAACATATTGAAGAATTGACCAGTCCTTGGAATTCTCCTGTATTTGTTATTAAAAGGAAATCTGGAAAATAGAGAATGGTAATAGATCTAAGATCTATTAATAAGGTGATTCAGCTAATGGGCTTTTTACAGCCTGGAATTCCCTTGCCTTCTCTATTACCTAAAAGGTGGTGTATTATAGTGATTGATTTAAAAGCTTGCTTTTTTTTATACTGTTGCAAGAACAGGATGCAGAAAATTTGCCTTCATAGTGCCTACTTATATTAATTCCCAGCCTGTTAAAAGATATCAGTGGAAAATTCTTTCCCAAGGAATATTAAGCAGCCCTACCTTGTGTCAATATTTTGTATAACAGCCATTGGAAATAATTCATAATAAGTTTCCTCAATCTATAATTTACCATTATATGGATGACATCTTACTAGCTGATTCAGATGCAGATACCTTAGAAAAAATGTTTGAAGAAGTAAAGAAAATTTTGCCTTGTTGGGGATTACAAATTGTTCCTGAAAAAATACAAAGAGGAGATTCTATTAATTACCTAGGATATAAGATATGTTTACAAAAAATTCAACCATAGAAAGTACAAATCAGGATAGATCAATTATGAACTCCTAATGATTTTCAAAACTTGCTGGGATATATTAACTGGCTATGGCCCACAATTGGATTGACAGTTCAAGAACTAAGTAATTTAGGGCTGGAGAGATGGATTAATGGTTAAGAGTACTGGCTGCTCTTCCAGAGGACCTGGGTTCAATTCCCAGCACCCACATGGCAGCTTACAATTGTCTGTAATTCTAGTTCCAGGGGATCCAACAGCCGTACACAGATGCACCAATTCAAATAAATAAATCATTAAAAAAAAACTAAGTAATTTATTTCAAATCTTACAAGGTACTAAAGACTTAAGTAGTCCAAGAAAATTATCAGCTGAGGCTGAGAGATAATTGGCTTTGATATAAAAGAAATTACAGGATGCACATGTAGATTATATGGATCCAGAGCTTGATTGCACTTTGGTTATTTTACCTTCTAACCATTCCCCTACAGGAATTTTAATGCAGAGAGAAGATAATATCTTAGAATGGATATTTTTTACTACAAAAACTGCCAAGGGCTGTGGGAATATACAGCAGGTGACAACTAGTATTTAACAGGTTGACCCACCAGACAAACAACTCTCTGTCAGGGAGCCCCACTAGGCAAAGTCCATGGGGTCACTCACTGTGGAAACCAGTTGTTTTCTGTCTGTAACTTTCTCACGTGCCACCACTCACCTCCTTATAAAGAACAGCCGTGGGGTTCTTTCCACAGCCCATTGATAGTGTGTTTTATATCTTTGGGCCTACATAGATCTGTGGATGGTCAAGAAGATGATTTCTGTCTAAGCTGTATAATTCTGATGATTAGAAATAATACTAGAATATTTTCCATAACTGACACAGGAAAGTAACAGTGTTCTCAGTCACAAAGACAGCTAATTTTGGACTTCAGAACAAATTGAAAAACAGACTAGCTGAGAATACACAATTCCCAGGTGTTTATTGCTAAATCAAGGTCAGACTTGAAGCAACTTTGGTAGACATAACCCCCTGCAGTATTTCTCTTTCTGCACATACCCCAACCACTCAAGGTTCAGTCAACTAACTGTTATTGTTAAGTTCTGAATTTCAATGTCATTCTCTGTCTGGGAACGCTAACCACTCAGACTACAGTACTTGGTCGAGATCTTCCTAACTTGAGAGAAAATGTGTGATTCCTTATGTGTATCAGTTTAACTCTGTCTCTGATTGTTTATTCAAGAAATGCTGTGTGACCCTGAAAATGTAGCTCATATTTGTGCAGAGTTTGGGTGGTTGGGGAGTGCTGTGTAGAGCTATTTTGGGAGCTGCTATGTAAAAGAGCTGGGCAAAGGGTAAGTGCTGAGAGAGATGTAGCTGAGTGTATGTAGAAAGAAATGTATGTGAGAGTTAGAGGAAAGTGTGTGAGGAGAATTTAGTATTTAAAATAGAGATATATGTATGTAGGGGAGAGATGGATAAAGAGAGATGTGTGGAGGGAAGAGGTATGGCTGTTAAAGGAGGTTTATATAAAAGAGCTATGTAGAGTGTAGAGCAATGAGTGTGTGTTAGAATGTGTGTGAGTGTACTGAGTGAGGGATGAAGCTTAGGTTATGAAGAAGAATAAAAGAGAATGACCCTCAGATCATGTGTGAATTATTATAGATAAAAAATATTTCTACCTTTGCTCTTGAGAAGTCTTTCTCTGAGTAACCCTGTTAAAACAGTAAAAAATTCAAGACCTATGTAGAAAAGGTTTCTGAATTGATTCTGAAAGGAAAATTAAGACGTCATCAATTAACAGGAGTAGACCCAGCAGAAATTGTGGTGCCTTTTACTAATGCTGAAGTTTCCTCATTATGGACAGGATATGAACATTGGCAAGGAACTTGCAATAATTTTTTGGGAGAGATTAGCAACAAATATTCCATAAGCAAGAGACTTCAATTTATAAAGAGAACTAATTAGATCCTTCCTCACATTGTACGAGGAACACCAATTTCTGGAGCCCCTACATTCTATATTGATGCAAACAAATCAGGAAAGGCAGGTTACATGTCAGGAAATTTAAGTAAAGTGGCTCAAAGCCCTTATGATTCTGTTTAAAAGTCAGGATTGTATGCTAGTCTCATGGTATTATTAGATTTCCCAGAACCTCTTAATATAGTTATTGACTCTCAATATGAAGAAAGAGTTGTTTTACATATTGAGACTGCTGAACTTATTCCAGATGATTCAGAATTAACTTTATTAATTCAATCTATTTATTATTTATTTATTCAATTACAAGAAATAATCAGAAATAGAAATCACCCCTTGTACATAACACATATCAGATCCCATATAGGTCTACCAGGCCCTCTAGCACAAGGTAATGAAGAAATTGATCAGCTGTTGGTAGGAAATGTGCTAGAAGTCTCAAAATTTCATAAGAAACACCATGCTAATAGCAAGGGTTTGAAAAAAGATTATTCTATCACTTGGCAACAAGCCAAGGAAATTATAAGGAAATGTCCTATTTGTTCTTTTTATAACCATACTCCACTACATGCAGGAAGTAACACAAAGAGTACTCAAAGAAATAAAATTTGGTGAATGGATCTGTTTCATTTTGCTGAGTTTGGAAAATTAAAATAGATACACCATACCATAGATTCATATTCAGGATTTCAACAGGTAACTGCTTTCAGTTCTGAAAATGCTGATTTTGTAACTACACATTTATTAGAAATTATAGCCATCATGGGGGATACCTGTACAAATTAAGACTGACAATGCTCCAGCATATGTCTCTAGTAAAATGAATCAGTTTTTTTGCATATTACAACGTAAAGCATATTATAGATATACTACACAATCCTACAGGGCAAGCAGTTACAGAAAGATTTAATTGCACTTTAAAAGATATGCTTAATAGGGGGAACCTATGGCTGATGTGTAAAGTTGAATTATATTGTAAAATAAAATAAAATAAATTCAAAAAAAAGAAAAAAATGAGCAAAAATAAAAAAAGATATGCTTAATAAATAGAAAGGGGTACTAAAGATATCCAGAGATAGATTGCACAATGCTTTATTTATTTTAAATTTTTTAAATGCTAATGAGAAAGGAACAAAAGCTGCAGAGAGACATTGGATAATAGAAAATACTGCTCAATTAAGTCAGTGTGTATACTTTAAAGATGTGTTGACCTCAGAATGGAAACTGGGATATGTGTTATACTGGGGAAGAGGTTTTGCTTTTGTTTTTACAGGAGAAGGAAAGCTATGGATACCATCAAAATTGATAAAGATTAGATTCAAATAGGAGAGATCTCTTAATTAGAAGAGGCGATAGTGTGGTGATATTTTATTTGTGCTGGAATGTGATATTTTATTTGTATGTTAATAAATAAAGGTTGCCTGGAGATCAGAGATCATAGCCATAAACAGAAGTAAGGCAGTGGTAGCATACACCCTTAATCCGATCACATGGCAAGTAGAGTCTCTATGTGTTCAAGGACACAGCCAATCGTGGTGATACATGACTTTAATCCCAGTACCAACCATAGAGACCTGGAGGTCTGTATAGACAGGCAGTGATGAGAAAGTCATGTGGCTTGGCTTAGAGCCAATGAGAAGGCAGAACAGAACGGCAATAAAGGCACAGTTAGACAGGAAGAAGCTCTCTTGGGAAGCTATGGTGAAGTGGTAAGCTAAGGTTAGTTGGTGGCTATTGCTTTGATCTCTATGGCTTATATCTCTGTATTTGGCTTTGTGTTTCTTATTTAATAAGACTGTTTAGAAATTCATCTAGATGATAGTTCATCAAACAGCATGACCATTCAGTCTAATCTAATTTGTAAGTTTAACAAATGCTTTTCATTTGATCAGATATAACTTGCCAAAAAGGAAACTTCCCAAAGTTAGGTTTGGGGCAGGGTTTTGCTTTTGTCTTTCCAGGAGAATGAAGGCATCCAACTAAGGAATCTGAAGACCACTGGACAAATGAGACTTCTCAAGAAAAAGGATGAATCATTCAAAGAAAATGTCTCAAGGAAAAGAATAAATTGGCCTATTGGTATATCACATTTCCAACAGGATAAAAATTTCATAAATCTTCCTAAATGTTTGTTTCTGGTGTTCTCTACAGACATATAAGGCAAATGGTCTTTTTGTAGTCCCAATTCAATTAAAAATTAAAGCTGGCTTTGAAGTTGAAGCATGACTCTTTCTCTAAACCCAAGCATACTTGTTAAAGGAAAATCCAAAATCTCTGTCTCATGCCAGAAGAGTCACCTGATATGGGATAGGGAAAACCCAAAATTAAGGGACTATTCTATTGACACTAAGCTCATAATTCTTTGGTTTTATTTTTACTCCTTAAAATGTTTTTTAAGGTATAAATATTATTTCAAAATTTATAACATTAATATATGAATATTTTAAACTTTCTGTCATGTTATTAATGGTCATAAAGAGTGCTAACTAATTCTAGAAAAAGCCTTCATCTAGCTTCCTGTATGTGATTTTGGGTTTGAGTCTCTGTTGGGTAATTAGGAATTAAATTTTTGTTCTCTGGATGTACTTAATAAATTATGGTCCTTTACCCTCTTTGAGATCTGCTGCATATGAAATTTAAAATGTTTAAGTTTTCTGCAGTGAACTGTGACCATTCCTAACAACAATGATTCCACCTGGATTGTGATAATGTAACTACACTGACAAGCACCATCCAAAGATCAGCTTTGCACTACAAACTGCTCAGGACAATTTCAAGGTGGCTAGCTGAGGTGTCTCGTCTCATGCACTACTCCAGCCAGGACTTCAGATAAGCCCTACACTTTCCCATTACACAGAGACTGGCAACAAATGACACAACTAGCTCTCCCAGAACTTGACCATTGTTTTAATTTTCTCAGGGTCCCCTAGAGAGGCCATTACTCCCAGACAACAGGAAGTAATTTTAGAAATACAACACTTAACATTCCCAAGAGGTAGGGTGGTGGTTTTTGGTTGTTCAGTGGGTTATAGATAATTATCATCATTGTAAGGGGGGTTGATTACAAGTTGTTATTAGGAATGGTTAGGGAAAAAGCTGAACACAGTAGATTAGATTCAGGGATCTCATTCTGAAATGAAAAAAGGGGATATAAAAATGATAAGATAAAAGGGTAGATCATCAAATATACTTTTAAACCAAAAAAAGAAACAACTACTAGTCTTAAATATTTTACATTGGTATGAATTTTTGTATATTGATAAAAATTTGAGGTTATTTTTGTTATACTGTATATATGTTTTTACTCTTAAGACATTTTTATATATTGATACAAATTTAAGGTTTGAACACGCTAAACATACATTTCTACTCTTGTTTAAGGTATTATACCTGTGCAGCTCATTTAACAATGCAATGTAAATTTCTAGTCCTTGAAAGTTATTACAATCTATTTAGAATAATAAAGAATGCAGGTTAGTTATCTATTACAATCAAACTTGTAGTCATGTTAGGTGTGTTTTCAAGGTCAAACAGATATATTTTAGATAGACAGGTGGTCCTCAAACACTTCAAAAATCTAGAGAATATGGAATTTAAAAATTTTAAGAACTTTGACTTTCTGGACAACGAGACATGTTTGCTCCTGGCAGCACCAATCTACTTCAGAGATGATGGGCATCAAAGAAACTCCATATGGAGTTTGCTTTCTTTGTGGCAAAAGCTAGCCACTGGACAAGAAATTGCCCTTGCCTCAACTTCTGACAGTATGGTGTCCAAATTGGACAAGTAGGACACAAAAGAAAGTAACTGCTGAACTTTGCCAAGACAAGATGGGACAGTCCTTCAAAATTCCTATTTCACAGAAAAGTCTGTCAGATATCCTAAGCCTATAGGCTAAAGATGAATGCCTCAGCATTACAGAGAACCTTGGGTGACTGTCCAGACAGCCAGCTGTTTCTGTCATTTCAAAGTTTTGGAAGTTGTTTGCTCTGCACTTCCTGTTTACTCAGATAATATTATATCCTTCTCAGGTCTCTGATGGAGTTGAAGACTAGATAGTTATAGTTTTTCTTGTTACTAATTCAGAAAAGACACTCACAAAAGAGGTGTAAAGTGTATATGGTTGAGAGACATTAAAAGATAGTTTTGGGTTATAATACAAGTTAGGATAGAAAGTGAATTAGGTACAACAGTTTGGACTCACCAAGATAGGATAAATAATGGAGTATTTTCTTTGAATTTACCAAATGCAAATGGACTGGACATTGTTAGTGTAATTCTTACCTACCTGTATATATTTATATATGGTTATTGTACTTTTGTACAGAGTTTTTACTATGTTAGAGTCAAAATCTTCCCTTTTTATTTAGACAAAAAGGGGAAATGTTGTATGATATTCTGATTGCATTCTGATAATAAAGTTTGTTTTGAATCAGAGGGCAGAGCTAGCTACTATCTGACCAAAACTGACCATAGAGGGTTTGGAGGACTGAGGAAGTAGTATGGTGGGGCTGAGAGAGGATCTTGGCCCTTTTGGATGGAGAAACAGAAGAGATAGTTGGTGACTTCTCTGCTGCTTCTCTGATCATTCAGGTTCTTACCCTGATATCTGACTCCTAATTTTTTATTGATAAAGAATACTTAGATAAACGCTTCATCGGCTTGTTTCTGCCCACCTCCTCCTTCTCCCAGCCTTTGCCTGATTTTCACATTATTCTGAGTCAGCTTGCTTCAGGTACAATTACTTTACTTCTGACCTTGAGTTGCATCTTCCCCAACTTGTCACGTTTTAAAAAAAATTATTATTTAACTTTTACTCTTCTCTCATACATTACATCCTGACTGCATTTTCCCCTCCCCCCACTTCTCCAAGTCCCTCCCCCTACCTTCTCTCTCCCCAGATCAACTCCTCTTGTTTCCCTTCAAAATAAATAAATAAATGATTGGGCTTCCCAGGGATATCCACCAAACATGGCCTAATAAGTTACAATAAGACCAGGCACAAACCCTCATATCATGGCTGGAGGAGGCAACCCAGTAAGTAGGAGGTAAAGGGTCCCAAGCACAGGCAAAAGAGTCAGTGTCATCCCACTTCCACTGTTGGGAGTCCCACAAGAACACCAAGCTACACAACCATAAAGTATGTGCAGAGGACCTAGCTCAGACCCATATGGGGCCTGTATTTTCGCTTCAGATTCTGTGAGCCCCTATGAGCCCTGTTCAGTTGATACTGTGGCCCGTGATCTCCTAGTGTCCTCAACGCCTCTGGCTTCCACAATCCTTCTTCTCCCTCTTCTGTGGAATTCCCCTGGCTCTGCCTAGTGTATGACTATGGGTCTCTGCATCTGCTCCCATCAGTCGACACCTCTCTGATGACAATTGGACTAGACACTGATCCATGATTATAGCAGAACATTATTAGGAATCATTTCATTAACTTTTTTTTTTTGGGGGGTGGGCAGTCGTGTTTGGTTCTATTCTGGGTCTTTGGGCTATCTTGCCTCTGGTTCCTGGCCATCCAGGCAGTGTCAGGCATGGGCTTTCTCTAGTGGTGTAGGCCACAAGTTGGACCAGTTACGGATTGGCCACTCCCACAAGTTGTGAGTCACCATTGCTCCAGCACATCTTGTGGGCAGGACAAAGTGTAGGTCTAAGGTTTTGTTTCTGGGTTGATGTCACAGTCCCACTGCTAGGATCCTCACCTCTATAGAAGGTGGCCATTTCTGGCTCTGCATCTCCTACTCCCAGGAGCTTTTGCTAGGGGCACTCTCATAGATTCCAGGGAGTTTCCACTCAACTACGTTTCTGTATCACCCCCCAACATGCTCCCCATTTCCAATCATCTCTCCCCAGTACTCTCTCCCTCCATTTCTCCCACCTCCTGCCTAACCCCTCCTAATCCCATCCCCACCCACCCCAGGCCCACCTGCAAAATCGATTCTATTTCCCCTTCCCAGGGAGATCCATGTGCTCCTCCTTGTTACTTAGCCTCTCTGGGTCTGTGGATTGTAGTATGATTGTCCTTTACTTTACAGCTAATATCCACTTTTAAGTGAGTACATACCATATCTGTGTTTCTGGGTCTGGGTTACCTCACACAGGATGAGGTAACACATCCACTTTTCACGATGTCATTGTTTTTAACAGTTGAGTAATACTTCATTATGTAAATGTACCACATTTTCTTTATTCATTCTTTTGTTGAGGGACATCTAGGTTGTTTCCAGTTTCTGGCTATTATGAACAGAGTAGCAGTGAAAACAGTCGGGCAGGTGTCTGATGGAGCATCCTTTGGGTTTTGCCCACCTCTTTGCCTAAGAGTGGTATTAGCTGAGTCTTGAGATAGATTCCCAGCTTTCTGAGGAACCGTCATAGCCTGACTTGTCACTTTGAACAGGTGGCTGGAGACTTAGATATTTTGACTTATGATCCTAACTTTGATAGTGATATGAACTTGGTGGACAAACCACATATTCTTACATAATAAGTTTCTAACACCATGCTGGTGTCTCCCCCATCATATAATACGGAAGATAAAGGCAGCAGAAATGAGTTTATCAAAGAGCTGTGATCAAAATTCACCTGTGGAGAGGCAAAGTTCATTTTGGGGAAACCTTTGTATAAAGGGAGGCTTACAGCATAGGGGGTCACAGGACTGGTTAGTAGTAGTTTGGTGAAAGGTGTATGTGTGGAGTTTATGCTTATGCACTCTAATTTTTGAGGACCTGAGACAGTGAAGTTTTAGTCTGAGCTGGGTATTGTCAGAAAGCTGCATGTCTTAACCATTGTGGAGAACTGGTGAGGAACTGAAAGAATTTAGAATTCATATTATCTAGGAAGGGATGTATTGACCATATTGTGCTGTTCATCATGACATTTCCTGTCTGTGCTTAAACATGATTCCAGACATGATTCCTTAGTGGTCTTGGTTTTGTTTAAGAGAACTCTGTCCTTGAATAATGGAGATATAACTCAGTAGTAGAAACTTATCTAATGGGAGAGGCTCTAAGTTCGACTTCCAATGCCACCAGAATAATGCTGCTGCTGATAGATGGCTGTTCATCTTTTTAACTTTATTTTGTATCATTTTTAATACATTTTATTTTCCAAGGAATCCAACTTTAAAAATTTATTGATGTAGTTCATAGCCATCCTCTATAATGCTCTGGTCAGTAGTGATAGCTCTTTTTAATTAATGATATTATTTTATCTCTGTCAAAGGGTCTAACAGATACATTTTGACCTGCTGCCTAAGATTACAGGTGGAAAATTGGCAAACTCAACAAAACAACAACAACAAAAACCAAACACAACCCCCACCAAAAAGAACTGGAACAAAAATTCAGGTGCCTTTATCACACAATTTTAAAAACAACACTTACCAAACTCTGTCTTCAAATTAAACATTTTTTTTTCCTGAGTTTTGGAGCGTGTCTTACAACTGGAATAAAGAATCACACAAACTATAAAGAATATAGAAGAGATGTAAGCACCAACAACATCTATATATTCACTTCTTCATCCCCACAACATTGACAGGCTCTGCTCTCACCCCTTGACTGCATATTATTATTTGAAATGACTCATACTGGAAAAAAAAATCAAGGAGATGATTGATTGTGCCTCTTTTGTGGTGACAGTTTTCATTAAGACAGCAGAGGGCGATCTCCTCCTGAAGTATTACACGAGCTACCAGGAAATCCATCTCAAGACGCTCACTCACTGTGTAGCAAGAAATGTATTTTAGTAAAATCATTTTTGTGATGTCCTTCAAATTGCTGTTTTTCAAGGGAAACAAGTTTTGAAACTTAAGTAACTAGTGCGGTATTTCTGTTAATTCAGTTGCCATTGGAAACAAGAAAGCTGCGACCCTTCCAAAATAATAACAAGTTACTCATTTATGCAGAGAGAAAATTGTTGAAAAATTTAGGGAGACACTAAACAAACTGTGATTGCCGAAAATAAGCCAGGCAAATATTGCAGGTCATGCTTTATTGTGGAAAAAAATTGAACATAATGTCAAGAAAATAACACGACCAATTCATTAACTCTTCCTGACACCCCATTACCCTCCCGCTCTACCTACACAGTGATTTTAAGCACAGTTCATATTTTATCAACTCTATCATAAGTTATGTATTTCAGAACAATAATGTCTTTCTATTTTCCTCTCCTCCTCCTTCTCCACCTCTTTTCTTCTTCTTTTGTTCCTCTGAGATATCTGTCACTCTCTAACTCAGGCTAGCCTAGAAATTACATTGGAGCCCAGGCTGGTCTTAAACTTACCATGATCCTCCTGCTTAAGCCTTCCAAATGCTGGATTACAGATGTGAACCACCATGTCTGACAGAACATTTTCCTTAAACATGACAACCAAGAAGGTGGGGATGTAGCTCAATCGGCACAATGCTTGTCTAGTGTGCACGAAGCCCTGAGTTCAATCCCCAATAACACATAAACTAGGCATGAAGTGGCATACTCCTGTAATTCCAGCACTTGGGAGGTGGAGGCTAGGGGGCCAGATGTTCAAAGTCAGGCTACATAGCAGGTTTAAGCCAGCTTGGGATAGATTAAACTTTGCCTTAAAAAAAAAAAAAAAAAAGAAAGAAAAACAATACCACTACTTTTAAAAATTAAAATAAAATAATTCCTTAAGATTATCTAATGCTGTTATTATTTCTTCATGTTTTAACCTTTGTTATTATCTTTGTTTTTCAATGTATCTAGAAAAAAGTGTACACTGTACTTGATTCTCATGTCTCTGGAGTTGCACTTGATGTATTCGACCATATATATATGAGTGTTTGATTGTTGTGTATTTATCATGGATGTACTTACTGGCAGAGCCCAGAACAGGGTGTTGGAGCTTCTGGAGCTGGAGGTATAGGTGATGTGAGTCATCATGTGGGTGCTGGGAACTGCGAGTGCTCTTAACTGCTAAGCCATCTCTCCATACTCTTTCGAATTTTTTTTGGTCTGAGTTTTATGGATTCTCACTCCATGAAGTCATCTGTCATGTATCTCTGTTCCATGCACTTCTGGCTAACTTTAAGATCAGAAACTGATAGAATTATGTATTATTTCCTGGCAGGGCTACTTCCCAGGTTCTTCATTTATTTGCACGGTAACTAGTTTTTCCTTTTCTTATGACATTATCAACTCTTGAAAATCATTACCTTTGTGTAGTAATTTAATTCAGGGCTTACAAGGCAATGACATGGTAACCCTAGCATTTTTTCTTTTGTTAACAGAGATTAGAGAGGTTTTCCTTCCCTTTTTTTTACATTTGAAATAAAGTCCATATAGAAATTGTAAGCCAAATAAATGCACGATACTTTAAAGTTGAACACTACCCCTCCCCCTTCTCTGCTGCAGTTATTTATTTATTTATTTATTTATTCTCGAGACAAGATTTCTCTGTGTAACAGTCCTGGCTATCCTGGAACTCTCTTTGCAGACCAGGCTGGCCTCAAACTCACAGAGATCCATCTGCCTCTGCCTCCTGAGTGCTGGAATTAAAGGCATGCGCCACCACCACCTGACCTCCTTCATCTCTTTACATCTCACAAAACATGAGATGAAGACAGGCCAGATGACTGGAGCTTAAACAGCATTTTAAATTAGAAAGAAATCACAGCTTGGGGCAGGTTAGAACTCTATGTGTCTGCCTCTCACATACATTTTAGTAGTGGTCAATGAAGTCTTCTTTAAAACTTTTGTATAACTTTTTTTTTCCTTGCTTATTTCAAGAGACTACTTCTCCCCACCCATCTTTTCTCATGTTCTTCATCTTTGTTTCCTTTTTTTTTTTTTTTTTTTTTTTGGTTTTTCGAGACAGGGTTTCTCTGTATAGCTTTGCACCTTTCCTGGAACTCGCTTGGGAGACCAGGCTGGCCTCGAACTCACAGAGATCCGCCTGCCTCTGCCTCCCGAGTGCTGGGACCAAAGGCGTGCGCCACCACCGCCCGGCTTTTGTTTCCTTTTTTCCTTTTTACTTTTATTGATTCTTTGTGGATTTCACATCATACATTTCAATCCTGCTTATCTCCCTGTCCCTCACATCTGCCCTCTGCCCTTGCAACTTCCCCCCCAAAACAAAACCAAATTTAATAGAAAAACCAAAAACCAAACCAAACAAAGAACCAAAACAAAAATAAAAATGGAAACAAAACCAAAAGCAAACAACAACAACAACAACAACGAAGAAGAAGAAGAATCTTGTCATGGAAACCGTGAGTCACACAGTTTACCCTTTAGTCCATTCATCTTCACTTGTAAGTGTTCATTTATATGAATCATTGGTCTGGTTCAAAGCCTCTGGTTTCTGCCACACCACCGATAATGGGCTCTCACTGGGGCTCCTCTTGGATATCGTGTTGTGGTCCTGTGTCATGGAGATCCTGCTGTTTTGGATCTGTAGGTTTGTCCCCTTCACATGCTCAACAGTTCATAGATGGGATGGATGTTGGGGTGGCCAACTCATAGCCCTGCTTCTAGGCCTGGGTGGTAGCTGGGCTGGTCAGGTTGCTAGCTTTCCTTCATTGTCACCACCTGGATGAGCTCTCCAGCACAGCCCAGGCTAGCTCACCCAAAGCAGCCTACAGCAAGCATCTAGGCTAGTTCTGCTGCTCTCTGTCCCTCAGATTCAGGTCCTCCTCACTCATATGGCCAGGGCCAGCTCTGCTGTTCTGCCCAGGAAAGGTGCAGGACCCTTACTCCTGATTGCTGTAGAGAGTGAATGGGGTGGGGGTGGGGGTGGGGATAGGCAGGGGGTGTAGGGAGGTGAGGGAGTGGGGGGTGGGGGATGGGGTGAGATGAGGGGATCAGCACTCCTGTTCTCACTCTGTCAGGGCTGGCTCACCTGTGTCCCCAATAACGGACAGCATGAGCTCTAGTGTGCTGCCCAGACGGGAAGCAGAGGCTACTTTGTCGGGCAAAATTTTAACAAAAACCCAAGTTCTACATATAAGCCATCAGTTTGAGTAAGGGATGTTCTTGTTCTAAGGAAGAGCAAGAACAAGTTAAGTTCTTGCATCACATACAATCTTTGTCCTCAAATAAGGTTTAGTTTTAAACAGAGGGCAAGAGGAATGCATCTCTAAGCTGTCCTAGTCAAGGTTTGTGGTCCCACTCATCACCGACTCAGTGTTATCTTCGATCTTGTTTCTCCCAAAAGGTGGTCTGAGAGGTTGTTAGAACTTTGTGAAACCTTTCCCCGGGAGACAAGAGAGCCAACATAAGTCAAATCACAATGGAAAAGACCTTTTCTGGCAGCAGTAGATGCAGAGAGACCCACAAGGAACTTCTTCTGCAGAAATCTAGACAAAGATAATACTGCTCTGGAACAGCACAAGGACTTAGAGGCAGGATGGATTATTTCACAGAGTTTTATATGGAGACTTAAACAAATACACATGCCACTGCAAAGAAAATTTAAATTTTATAAAACAAATCAAATGTTTTATTTTGATATTTTGTTGTGGGCAAAATGTCTAGCAGTGAGCTTACAAAGCTGATGGGAAACAAATCATTTTTTGTAAACAACTGGATTCCTTATGATGCTTTATGCATGCATGGTATGTACTTTGATCATCTTTTACCCTCTAGTGCCTTTTCATACTCCCTCTGACATTTTCCTCACTCTATTTTATTTTCATGTTTTTTCCCCCTCCTAAATCCCACACATGAGAGGTACTTGTCCTTGTGAGCCTAGCTTGTTTTGCTTAACATGGTGCTCTCTGGCTTTTCATGATGGGCTGGTTCTGTAACAGGCTATGTGAATAGTGCTACAATAACACAAGTCTGCAGGTTTGTCTGTAAGGCAACTTCAAGTCTTTTTAAACTGATTTCTGAGACTAGGCCTCATTATGCAAATCTAAAGTCTATGTGCCATTCACTGAGGCAGTTGAATGAAATTACAAGATAGGTTTTTTTTTTTGTTTTGTTTTGTTTTGTTTTTCGAGACAGGGTTTCTCTATGTAGCTTTGCGCCTTTCCTGGAACTCGCTTGGGAGACCAGGCTGGCCTCGAACTCACAGAGATCCGCCTGCCTCTGCCTCCCGAGTGCTGGGACCAAAGGCGTGCGCCACCACCGCCCGGCACAAGATAGGTTTTTATTCAAAGTGAAACAAAATTAATTTTAGTTAGATTGGCATTCAGTTTACTCTATTTTTTATTCTTCCATCTATTCTTTCAATATTTAGGAATACAATGGTAGGCAACAAACACTTGGAAGTGAAGGGAAATATATGGGAATACTCATTCTTTCCATAGAACTATTACACTTTAGGGCTATCTTCTTCTGAATGTGGAATGGGCTTTCATCTTTTTTGTTGGTCTTTCACAAAAGCATTTCCTGTTTGTTATCTTAAGTGCACCTCCAACTATGATGGCCAACATATAACTGAACTGAAAGTTTTAGTTTTTCTCAAACCAAGGGTTTATTGCAACTAGAAAAAGTACGAAGTGGTAACTTTATAATGTGTGGCTTAGCCATGAACTCCTTCCCTGTGAACCAGCATTTTTTTTTTTTTTTTTTTTTTTTTTTTTTTTTTTTTTTTTTTTTTTACTTTTATTGATTCTTTGTGGATTTCACATCATACATTCCAATCCCACTTATCTCCCTGTCCCAATGTGACCATCCCCCCTCCCCCCAAAACAAAACAAAATTTAAAAGAAAAACCAAAAACCAAACAAACAAACAAACAAAAAAATGCGAAGAAACACATTCTGGAAGCTGCGGTGTGACAGTGAGTCCCACAGTTTACCTATTAGTCCATCCATTTTTTTTTAATTAGTCTGATTGTTCTTTATTTTATATCTAGAATCCACTTATGAGTGAGTACATACCATGATTGTCTTTCTGGGATTGGGTTACCTCACTCAGGATGATATTTTCTAGTTCCATCCATTTGCCTGCAAATTTCATGCTTTCATTATTTTTTTCTGCTGAGTAGTACTCCATTGTGTATATGTACCACATTTTTTTAATCCATTCTTCAGTTGACGGGCATCTAGGTTGTTTCCAGGTTCTGGCTATTACAAATAGTGCTGCTATGAACATAGCTGAGCATGTATCTTTGTGGTATGAATCAGCATCCTTTGGGTATATGCCCAAGAGTTGTATTGCTGGGTCTTGAGGTAGTTCAATTCCTAGTTTTCTGAGAAACCGCCATACTGATTTCCACAGTGGTTGTACAAGCTCGCATTCCCACCAACAGTGGAGGAGTGTTCCCTTTGCTCCACATCCTCTCCAACATTGCCTGTCATTGGTGTTTTTGATTGTAGCCATTCTGACAGGTGTAAGGTGGTATCTCAGAGTCGTTTTGATTTGCATTTCTCTGATGATTAAGGATGTTGAGCATTTCTTTAGATGTCTTTCAGCCATTTGTAATTCTTGTTTTGTGAATTCTCTGTTTAGCTCTTTAGCCCATTTTTTAATTGGATTGTTTAGTATTTTGTTGTCTAGTTTCTTGAGTTCTTTATATACTGTGGAGATCAGTCCTCTGTCAGATGTGGGGTTGGTGAAGATCTTTTCCCATTCTGTTGGCTGTCTTTTTGTCTTATTGACTGTGTCTTTCGCCTTGCAAAAGCTTCTCAATTTCGTGAGGTCCCATTTATTAATTGTTGTGCTCAGTGTTTGTGCTGTTGGTGTTTTATTTAGGAAGTGGTCTCCTGTGCCAATGCGTTCAAGAGTACTTCCTACTTTCTCTACTATTAAGTTTAGTGTAACTGGATTTATGTTGAGGTCTTTGATCCACTTGGATTTGAGTTTTGTGCATGGTGACAGATATGGATCTATTTGTAATCTTTTACATATTGACATCCAGTTATGCCAGCACCATTTGTTGAAGAGGCTTTCTTTTTTCCATTGTATAGTTTTGGCTTCTTTGTCAAAAATCAGGTTTTCGTATGTGCATGGATTAATGTCAGGGTCTTCAATTCGATTCCATTGGTCCGTAGGTCGGTTTTTATACCAGTACCAAGCTGTTTTTATTACTATAGCTCTATAGTAGAGCTTGAGGTCAGGGATGGTGATGCCTCCAGAGGTTGCCTTATCATATAGGTTTTTTTTAGCTATCCTGGGTCTTTTGTTTTTCCATATGAAGTTGAGTATTTTTCTTTCCAAGTCTGTGAAGAATTGTGTCGGGCTTTTGATGGGGATTGCATTGAATCTGTAGATTGCTTTTGGTAGGATTGCCATTTTTACTATGTTAATCCTACCTATCCATGAGCATGGGATATCCTTCCATTTCCTGATATCCTCTTCAATTTCTTTCTTTAGAGATTTAAAGTTCTTATCAAAAAGGTCCTTCACTTGTTTAGTTAGTGTTATCCCAAGGTATTTTATATTATTTGTGGCTATTGTAAATGGTGATGTTTCTCTGACTTCTTTCTCAGCCCTTTTATCATTTGTGTATAGGAGGGCTACTGATTTTTTTGAGTTGATCTTGTATCCTGATACTTTACTGAAGGAGTTTATCAGCTGTAGGAGTTCCCTGGTTGAATTTTTGGGGTCACTTATGTATACTATCATATCATCTGCAAATAGTGAAAGTTTGACTTCTTCCTTTCCAATTTGTATCCCTTTGATCTCCTTTTGTTGTCTTATTGCTCTAGCTAGAACTTCTAGTACTATATTGAATAAATATGGGGAGAGTGGACAGCCTTGTCTTGTTCCTGAATTTAGTGGTATCGCTTTGAGTTTCTCTCCGTTTAATTTGATGTTGGCTGTTGGCTTGCTGTAAATTGCCTTTATTATGTTTAGAATTGTTCCTTGTATTCCTGATCTCTCTAAGACTTTTATCATGAAGGGGTGTTGGATTTTGTCAAAGGCTTTTTCAGCATCTAATGAGATGATCATGTGGTTTTTTTCTTTCAGTTTGTTTATATGGTGTATTACATTGACAGATTTTCGTATGTTGAACCATCCTTGCATCCCTGGGATGAATCCTACTTGGTCGTGATGGATAATTTTTTTGATGTATTCTTGGATTCGGTTTGCCAATATTTTGTTGAGTATTTTTGCATCAATAGTGAACCAGCATTTATATATCCCCCTGGTTTTCTTCATGCTATAAAAGCTGTACAGTCAAATAAACCAGTGGCTGACTGTAACGAAAACTGATCATCTCTCAATAAATACCCGTTGAATGCTTATTTTATACCAGACACAGCTCTGATCAATGTGAAAATGGATCTTAAGACTCTCACTTGTTCAGGAAGATAATTTAGAAAGCATCCACACATAATCTATATGTCTGAACGTCATGAGAGGAAATATAATGAAAGTGGATGTCACCAATGCAAGTGTACCACTGGACCTTTTTGCCTAATCTTACTAAGCCTGAAGATTTTCACCTAAGAATGAAGACACAAGACAATTATTTTAAGGATTAAGAGAGTAACGTGAATGTGATTCATAAAAAATGTTCAGTAAAATTACTTTTTCTATTGAGATAAAAATATTTCAGTGTAATAGGAGCTTACTAAGATGTGTCCATGGGCATTCAGAGGTGGGAACACTGGTTTCCTAAGTGTTTACATATTGTGTTATTATGAGGCAACAAAGCCTAAAGGAAATAATAGATTAATGAAAAGCATAGTATTTACACTCCAGTAAAGCAAAGAGTTCAAATTTCAGCTGTGTCTTCCTTTGAGCGCCCTTGCTAATTTACTAACATTCTCTGTGAAGGTTTCCTCTCACACAAATCGAGGTAATCAGAAGTGCCTCATACAGAGCTTGACACATGAGGATTTTCCACACAACAAGGTAAGTGTGATTATTAGCATTATGAATGTAAACAAAGCTTGAATCAGGGCCTCAATTTCAATCAGCATGTTTTTTCTTTCACCTCTTGATGTATGAGACCTCGAATCACAGTGGTGTCTCCACAGCTCACATGCTTTTCAGTTTCCACTTTTCTTCAGCATCAGCATCATTGAGGAGTCTTACTGTAAGCCTTTCAAGAAAGAGATGGAATAAAATCCTTGATTCTTAGCTGCTATTTGAATAAGCAGCTCCCTAAAAACAAAATCAAACAAACAAACAAAAAAAACCCCAAACCAAAAATTAAACCCTTAGTTTTTACTTTTTTCAGCTTAAAGTCGGAGGTCATTAATTGTTATCTGTGTCCATGTTCAAATATGAAGAATGTCACATTGCCACAGTCCTGGGAGGGAGGGCCCTTGGGTTATTGTAAAGCTAGAAGGTTATGATGTATAGTTGAAGCTAATGAAGGGAGCCTTCCAGTCAGGATGTGGAGTCACTCCCTGTGGTGAGGTTGTTAAATGGCCAGGAATGAGACATGTCTATAATTAGAGAAGCATTAGGTGTTAGTGATCTCAGCGATCAGGGAGCCTGCACCCAGTGCACTAGTCACACTGGCTATTTCCTCCATCAGTCAAAGTCAGAAGCAATGTAATGAGGGGCAGACTAGTAAATTCCACAGAGCTGAAACTATCTATTAAAAAGAGAACTAAAGTTTCTGAGGAATGGATTTGGAAATGACACACGCTCAGAGCAAAACACGAAGATAACACAGCGAAGCGACAGACAGAAAGGTAGGGCAAGGAAGAAAAAGAATTCCCAGAGCCATGAGGAGCAAATGAAGGAAAGTAATAATGCACATTTTCTTCCTTACTATTACTCTTTTTGGAAAATAGGAGAGTCAAAAACATGCAAAAGGTCATTACACTTTTCTGGAAAATACATTTGTTAAAAGCATAGAAAAACATTGTCAGCAAGTCCAGCAGACTGGGGCTTCTCTTAATGCTAATCTTCCTTTTTTTTTTTTTTAATAGAGGAGAGTAGCAAAGTGCAGGATTAAGGATAATTAATATCACTAAAACATCATTAATAAAAATACATTATATACATTAAAACATTTCTATTCTGTCTTATCTGGTTCCCATTCCTTAATGAAGTAGTGAAATACTATATTTTATATTTGAGTAACTTAAGTACCAGAGAGGATTGTCTATCCTTGAATCAGTTGCTTCCAGGTCCTATGCTTCTAATAAATACATATAATATGCCTTTCTAAGATTTTATCTATGCCGTATCAATGCAGGCAGGTCCTATAGTATTGTAACAAGCACTTAGAAGCTGCTTTTACAAAATTATTTAAGAGGCTAGAGAGATGGCTCAGTGGTGAAGAGTATCTATTGACTTTCCAGAGGACCTGAGTTCAGTTCCCAGCACCTATATCATGTGGTTTATAACTTCCTGTAACTCTACTTGCAGGGGAGCTGATGCTGCCTTCTGGCCCCACCAGGCATTCACACATGTGCATGTCCCCCTCTCCCCAGCACACATTTAAAATAATTTGACCACCTACCTACTTGGGTCTATAGAAAATTAAAAGCAGATTGAAAGCCTGGTGCTTCTGTCTTAATTTTGTACATGTATTTTGGCTGAACACACAGAGGTAAATTATTCTTAATAATTATTGTCTTCCTCAGTCACATTGAATTTCAGAACAAACCCTCCCAGGACAGACTTTCCTTTCAGGTGAGGACAAATTAAATTATCTCTGAAGGCAAGGTTGCATGCTCAGCAATGAAAAGATCAATAATTTAACAATTTCAGGCCAGATGGGGCTGAGACAATGATGATGGGTCAATGATAGACAGGACCACACTTTGCCAGGACTACTTGCTTACCTCTTGCCTTCTATTTAAAACTAAATCTCATGTCAGCACCTTGAAGATGGACTTGGGTCACTAGATCTCTTCAGTTGTTCTTTTCATTGTGGCCACATCCAGTAATTCCTCTTTCTGCTTTTCACCAGGGCTCATTACTTTAATTGGAATATGGGGACCAGTGAGTGAGTCTAGATTATGGGGTTTACTGGAGCAGACTTTTACTCTAAAAGCTCTGGTAGCAGTGTCTTAGTTAAGGTTTCTATTGCTGTGAAGACACACCATGACCACAGCAACTCTTATAAAGGAAAACATTTAGCGGGGGCTCACTTACAGTTTCAGAGGTTCAGTCCATTATCATCATGGTGGCGTTCAGGCAGACATGGTGAGGGCTACACCTTGATCAGCAGGCAACAGGAAGTGGACTGTGACACTGAGCAAAGCTTAAGCAAAAGAGACCTCAAAGCCCGCCCCCACAGTGATACACTTCCTTTAACAAGGCCACACCTACTTCAACAAGGCCACACCTCCCAATAGTGCCACTCCCCTGAGCTTATGGGGGCCAATGACATTCAAACTCCCACAAACAAAAACATGATGCCTTGTGCTTCCTCCAGGAGGCCAGGCTGTATTCCTGTAAGTACACTTATGTACATTTGTTTGCTTATATTTGTGGAAATTAAGAAAAAATGTGCTTTAAAAATGCCCTGTAAGGATTGAGTTCACTTAGAACTAAGGTATCAGGGACAGTGCAAGAAGAGCTGGGGACACAGCCTCCCTGCTTCTACCTACGGTACCTTGAGGACTTTTGTTCTGAGACCCTGACTGAAGGGGAATCAAGATTCTTGACTTCACCACAGGAAAAACTAGTCTTGGATGCTGTGTTCATCCAAAACAGATGTGGAATTTATTAGGAAGCTATTTCAGCACAAAGAAGAGCTCAGGGAAAGAATAAGACTGAGTGTGGTGTGAGATTCTCAAGAGAGATAATCATGCTTACGCTAAGTAAGCAGCAGTGTATTTGAGTTTGGTGGCCCTCAAGTGACTTCTCAGTGGGGCTGATGAGGAAGGTTTTGTTTTTCAGTAAATGAGATAATAAAAGTGATTTCTGAGCTGGGGATTTAGCTCAGTGGGAAAGCGCTTGCCTAGCAAGCACAAGGCCCTGGGTTCGATCCTCAGCTCAAAAAAACAAAAACAAAAAACAAACAAAAAAAAGTGATTTCTGGTGTTCTTTGGATGCCATTACTGTTGATCAAGTAACCCTAGGTCGTAAGGATGGCACAGGAAGTTAAGATTGTGTGTGTGTTGTGTGTGTGTGTATCTGTGTGCATGTGTGTATGTAGGCATGCATGTATATATGTGTACATGGACACCAGAGGTCAATATCAGGTAGACTTCTATCACTCTTTGTTTTATTTTTCAAACTAAATTTATTCTTTGACAATTTCATATATGTATGCAATACATTCTGATCTCAACCGCC
>CABHPP010141484.1:17080-32734 GCA_902168425.1 Peromyscus attwateri | reverse complement strand
TGTATATAACCCTATATTACCACTATGTAACCCTATGTATATAACACTATATTACCACTATACAACCCTAAGCACTATGGAGCTAAGGATGACCTTGAACTCCTAATCCTCCTGCTCCACGTCCAAAATGTTGCAATCATAGGCATGTGCTACTATGTCTTATTTTTGTGGTGCTGGGAAATCAAACCTTGTGAATACTAGGCAAATACTCTACCAACTTTGCTACATCCATGGTTGAGACATTTTCAAGGTTTCCAGGGCCATCATCATTCAGATTGTCAACCACTAGTTTAACAACCACAAGGACATACCCAGAAGCCTCCAGCCATTGCCCTGAGCCAACAGCCCAATTAGCCCCATCCTCTCTGACTTGCCCTTTTCTTCAAGTCACTCTCTCTTACAGTTCTCGTGGATTCCAGAGACATCTGGCTCATGGATAAACATCTTGAGACAAAATTCAAAACCAGATCCTGGGTGGCAGCCACTTACGGCCACAAGGCGCTTCCACCTGGCCAATGTGGCCCGCAGCGCAAGCCCCCATCCCTGGCTGTATAAGCCCTGACTGTTGCTAGCCCCTCAGATGCAGCCTCGCAGCCACTAGAACTGCTGCTCTGCTCCCCGGTGTGAACACAATGAGAATCAATGTCCTTCCTGCCCCCCAACAACATCAGTTGATCTTGGGAAACGGCAAGGCCTGGCTCACCACAGCAAGCCCAGTGAGGCTCTGGCCTAGCACATCAGTTACAGTACGCATCGGGCCATGTGACGGCAGAGGCAGAACTTGGAGGATGTCTACAAGCCAAGACATACCAACGACTGCCAGCATCCAGCAGGAGCTGGGAATGAGGTGTTCTCCCGCAGAACCTAAGGACGAGCCAGCCTCTGGCTTTAACCGTCTGCCCTCCAGAACTGTGAGAGACATTTTCGGTGTGGGGCTCTGGGAAGTGGAGGCCCCCACCCGCCCAGAGTCATAGAGAAGCCCCTTCTCTGCTTCCTCTCAGCAGGGTGCAGTGGGAAAGAAGGTTCTGTAGACAAAGTCAGCTTCAGATCACAGCTCCGTCTCTGTCACCTGGGGAACTTCAGTTCCTCAGTAAAATGGGGTATCACACCACCCCGGTGCTATAGGCAACACATGCAGCCAGCTCACGAAGACCAGCGGGAAATGCGCGCTGGCCATGGCTGTGGACAGTAGGAACTGCGAACATTCTGGCTGGGGATGTGACTCCGTCGGTAGAGGGACTGCTTAGGGAGCAGAGGGAAGTCCTGGATTAATCCCTGGGACTTCAGAATCCAGTCACGGTAGCCCATGCCTGTAAGCCTAGCGTTTGTGAGGTAAAAGCAGAGAAATCAGAAGTTCAAGGCTGGAGCTGGAGGCATGGCTCAGTGGTTAAGAGCACTTGTTCCTCTTCCAGAGGACCCAAGTTCAAATCCCATTACCCACATGGGATGGCTCACAGTTGTCAACAACTCTAGCTCCAGGGGATCTGATGAGTTCTTCTGGCCTCTTTGGGCAGGTGAGTGTGCGCACACACACACACACACACACACACACACACACACACACACACACGCCAATTCAAAGCCATCCTCAGCTACACGGCAAATCTGAAGCCAGGCTGGGTTACCTGAGACCCTGTCTTGGGCTCTGTCTCCCCTGAGCCCCTTCTTTCTGGAAAGTCCTTCTTGTCCTTGCAAAACCCATCTTGTGTCCATCCTCCACTCCCACCCCCAGCACCATTGAGATCCCAGTAAGTGTCTGTCAAGGGCTCTAGTTTATGACTGTGGCAGAGCTTCATACCCCTACCCCAGAATTCCCTCCCGCAGCTCAGAGTAGGCACCCCCTTTCCTGCCCATCAGGACCCCCTACCCAGCCAGCAGCTGGGGAGTAGACTCCCCAGAGGCTTTCTCTGCGGGACCGCCAGTGCTCCACCTGTAGCGCTGAAGGACAGGCTTCCTGCCAGCTCCATCTGCCTTGAGGGACAAGCTGTTCAGTGGAGAGAGAGTCTGCTCTGGAGAAGATGCGGAGTTTTAATGCTATCTGTCACAGCCTGAGATAGAACCCAGCCTCTCCGGCACAGCTGCAGGGGACTCGGTGTGGCTGAGTAACTCCTTCGAGAGCTCATTGGCTGGGAGCAATTAGGCCAAGATTCAAACCAGCTGTTGCTCTGAGGCCTGTATCGCCGTCTATTACGTCAAAAATACAGTTCAGAAATCAGATTTTCCCTTTGGTTTTTTTCAGCCCTCCATTCTTGTGGTTCCCATTCCATCCTACACAGCATCTACTGATTCTCCATGCATTTATTATACATATGTATGTACATGTTCACATGTATCAGTCTGGGCATGCACATGCCACGGCACACATGTGGAGATCAGAAGACAGCTTTGGGCAGTCAGTTCTCTCCTTCTACCACGTGGGTCCCAGGGATCAAATTCAGGTTGTCAGGTATAACACCAAGCACCTGACCTGATGAGCCATCTTGTCAACCAGAGTCTGCATTTTCTATTAGTCTAGTTACCCACCTCACCCGACCCGCCCAGTGCTACCTCAAGATCCCTTTCCCTCTGGTTCTGTATGGAACAGCTAATAGACTGGGAATCTGCACTGCTTTGATTTCTGTTACTATAACAAAACATCTGCAGCTGACCACCTAAAGAAAGGGACTTATTTGGCTTACAGTCTTGGAGATAAACGTCCCAGACTGAGTGGCTCCATCCCCTTGGCCTCTGGCAGGCGGCATCCCACTGGCAAGAGTGGATGCAGAAGCTGGCATGCTTCCTCCATCTCACTCACTATGTGATGTCTTCAGTTACCAAGCAGGACGGTCTTGGCCATCATCACATGCTGGCAACTGTGTGCTCTTAGATTCAGCCTCCAGAACCACGAACCACACACACTTCTCTTCTTTATAAGTTGCCCAGTCTCAGGGATTTCATTATAGCAACAACCACCAATTGTTAATAAAATAAATAAATAAACAGCCAAACGCCGAGAAAAGTAAAAAAAAAAAAAAAAAAAAAAAAAAAAAAAAAAAAAATGGGGATTGGGGAGTTACTTACTTTAAATCTGGAAGGAAAAGCCTTTCTGGAGCATTGACATTTCTGAGATATGAATGAAAAGAAGAAAGCTGATCAAAGGCCAGCAGAGGAAGATGCGGGACAAGGGACACTAAGGCCTAAGGCAAGAACATGCCCCTGTTTTCATCCTGTCACACCAAAGTGGCATGGAGTCTCAGACCCTGTGACTCAGGTGTGGCCCCATCAACCCCAGACCCGCCTGCCCCGCATCCACTGATCAGCAGACAGCCTGATGAGGCATTCCATAAGAAAATTAGACACACTCTCACCCCACACAAAAACTCTTGTTGAAGGAATGAATGAGTAAGCGAACAAATGCTTTGCATAGCAGATTTCCAATTCAAACCCCCTTTAACACCCTGACATCCAGGGCCCCTGTGCCAGACGGGGAAGGTGTCAGTTTGACACCCCGTAAAGCAGCTGATTGACAGTTATCAGAAGCGGAAGGAGAAGGTGGGCCTCCTTCAGGATCAAATGGCCCCTCAGCTGTTCAGCACCCAAGAGCTCCCCGCCCTGAGCTGTTCCATCCCTCACGGCTTCCCCGCAGCCTCCCATGAAACTTCAGATTCTATTACTAGTCCCTAAATGGCTATCAACCCCACACAGCTTGGTTAAAAATACTCTTCACACTTGTTAGGCCTCCCCACCATCAGATCACTTCGAGGAATCTGACGATGCTGAGATTAGCAGAATATGTAAATCCTGCCTCTTCACAGAGCCTGCCTGCAGCAGGCTGGCACGGCACAGGCCACAGAGTAGGAGGGCGCTAAGTTCGTTGCTTTTTGCAAGACACACAGTTGATTGAATCTGGGCATTCTAGCTACAAGAGCAGCATTTCTAGCTCCCGAAGCTGCACTACTCATATGGCATGCCCATTTCATGCTTCTGAAAGCGGGCAGTCACAGGATGCACGGGGAAGAACAGCCCACTCTGCCGCACTCCACTGTCTAGAATCGTGCTACCAGTACTTAGAGACCTTGACCTTGGCATGGGGTCTAAGACCCGTTATCCTGATCTCACATTTCCTCTGGGAAATCCCATTTGTAAAACTGGAGAGTACTTTCTTTTTTGTATTAGAGTCGTGCACGTCTAGGAGGACAGGCTAGAGAAGAGCTAGAGTAGGTAGTTAAGAGCCATCCCCAGCCTTGGAAAACAGGCTACAGAAGAGACAGAGTAGGTAGTTAAGAGTCATGCCCAGCCTTGGAAAACAGGCTAGAGAAGAGCTAGAGTAGGTAGTTAAGAGCCATCCCCAGCCCTGGAAAACAGGCTAGAGAAGAGCTAGAGTAGGTAGTAAGAGTCATGCCCAGCCTTGGAAAACAGGCTACAGAAGGGCACCCACATACAGAGCTAGAGTAGGCAGCCTCTGAAATAAAACCAGAGCCTAAAAGCTCCTAAAAAATAAACTAGTGTTGTCTCAACTGGAGACCATGGACGCTCACTTTCTCTTTTTTTCCCCCTCCAGACTGTTAGAAAGAAGAAATTAGGGAAGCAAGGCCCTAGTAAAGACTTAGGGGGAGCTAAACTTCAGCGAGATGCTACCATACAAGATGCCTGCTGCAATAACAGAGAATAAAAGGGCAAGCCATCAGGTGTGTGCACACAACACACACACACACACACACACACACACACACACACACACAATGGTTCAAAGACCTTCTCTGCCTCCTTCACCCCTTGGCTAGCTCGTTATCATGGGAGAAAGGTTATGCTGCCCCTCTAACTCCCAATTCTGATTTCAGACAGAGAAATATCTCTTAGCAAAACAACGTGTTGAATTTCGCAATGCACCACGATCAATATTCCATCCCACCTACGACTGCTTGACACCAGAGGGGACAAACCATGGCCTGAGGTCCAATCTTCGCTGCTGCCTCTTTCTGCAAACAGCACTACTGGACAGCAACCTTCCATGTCTGCTTTCTGACATACAGCTGCAGCTGAGACACCCTGGCAGGGACCCAGTAGCCTGCAAAACCTAAAAAGTCCACAACCCAGTCCTCGAAGAAAAACTCATGTCCCATCTCCCTTCGGCTTGGGTGAACAAAGCAATATTCACAGAACTGTTAAGCACTTCTGGCTCTGTGTAAAGATCAAAATATCTGGCCAGACTGAAAACCTGGATCCTCTCGTACATATAACACAAACACCCAGTCAGTCCATGTGGGAGATGGGCCTTGGAGGAAAGGCTAGAGACGTCCACAAGAACTGTCACCTCCAACCAGTGCTTCTCTGGGCGTCACTGCAGAATGGCTGTGAGAATACTTTCAAACTGGGTGTGACAAACAGCTCTAGGGGACATGGAGGGATAGACTCTGGCTCCCAATGTCCAGCTTGCTGTGGTTAAGCGATATGGCCTCTTAATCATGGCTCCTCTCAGCAGCAGTGTGGACTTGGTCTTGAACACAGTGGACATCTTCCAGTTTAACTGCTCCCACCTCCCACTGGAGAAAGCTCGGAGCTGTGCATCACTAACTCCTCGGGCAGAGCATCTGTATTCTCAGAACTGTGCAGCGCTAACCCCCTCAGGCAGAGCATCTGTATTCTCTCTTCAGTTCTTCCTCTTCTGCACTGTCTTCCTTCATTGTGTTGGTGGTACCCAACCCATCGATCATTTCTTTGGTTTTTCAGGAAAGGACACAAGTATAAAAATCTACAAAATTCTGGATGATGCTAAGACTGGGAGGGCCCTGAGGACACGGTAGCCTTTTCCTCTCCCATGCTAGCCCCAATTTCCATGTTTCCTTTTATTCTATGCCTTCGGGAAAGCCATGAGAACTGGCTGGGCTGTGAGCAAACCCAGGAACTCATGCAGAGGGATGACCTTCAGGGAGGTGTTATGCACGAGGCATCCCACCCTCTTATCCTCTGCTCCTTAGTCTGGTCACAACCAGATCCCACCTAGAAGCCAGGTGGGATGGCACAGCCCAGGCCACACTTGGTGAATCTGTGTTTGTGTTTCTGAATGCTTGCTGCGATCCCGTTCTGCCAAACTGCATGCGGCCCCTTCTTCCTGCCTCCTTCATGGGTGCAGCTGGGATCTGTTTGCATTAGAAAACAGGCCATTCTCAGGGGGCCAGGTCTGTTTACCCTGTCTACAGTGGTACCCACAGAAATGGAAGAAGGCAGGTAGAGATTTCATCATGTTGGTTAACAGTGGAACTTGTTAGCTTGGCTGGAAAGGCAATTTTGAGGTTGAAAAATAGCCTATGCTATTTGAACAGTTGTGCCTTTCTAGACTGCTGGTTGCTCAAGCAACAGCCCTTTTCCTGGCTAGCGGGTATCCGCCTGTGTTCAGGGACACAAGGGGTCCTAGCCTGAGCAACTGACATACTGATGGTCTAACCCCATCACGGCACTGTCACCCCCCTTTTACAAACTTTCCTTGCAGCTAGAAAGGGTCAGGTGACCCACTTTGGCCAATGGGATACTGGAAGGGGCTTGGAACAGAATCCAAGCACGCAATAAACTCTGTTGATGTTGCCGTTATCATTATTACTGTTTAATGGACTGACCCTTTCTTCCCTCCCATGCCTTCACCCCACCAGTAGTAAGCTGGACCTGGCTTGTCCTAGCTCACTATTGTGTGTATTGAATCCCAACACCGAGTATAATACGATCGATCGCTTGCTTGAAATCAGCTATGGTAGAAATAGTCACAGCATGAAAATTGTTACAAAGCAGAATTATTTTCCCCCTGGAGAGCTAACTGTAACATATGTGCCACCACATCACCCCTACTTGCCTGCTTCCCCTCTTTCCAACTACCCATATTCCCCTCAAAAAAATCCCTAAGGCCCTACTGTGGGCTGAGCATCTGAAGGTCTGCAAGAGAGGTGGCATGCTTCAATGAGCCTCCAGTGAGTTTACAGTCTAGCAGCCTAGCAGAAGTTGTTAGGATCCATGGGTTATAAGGAACAGACGCTCAACCATCAGTACTTCCTCAACCATCTAGCCAGGCATGGTGGCACACTCCTGGAGTCCCAGCATCTGGGAGCCTTGGGCAGGAGGATTCCATTCAAGGGTAACCTGGACTACATGGTGAGTTCAGAGCCAACCTGGGCTACCTACTGAGACCTTCCTCCAAGGAGGAAATAAAATGTTTGGCCACCCAGCATCAGCAAGGATCCCCAACAGTCCCAACCCCCCTCTCACCTGCCATTATTTGCATATCAACTCTCTACCTCATCCTAAATGCAGGAGCAAAGGGCTTTTTCTTCTCATCTGAGAAGAAAACAATTTAGTCCTTATAATGACTGCATGAGACAGATACTACAACTACTCTCCTTTCATAGGTATGGAAATAAAATCCAGAGAAGACTAAATGATGTGCTTAAAGCTACCGAGCTTGAACAGCTGGAATACAGTCCAAGCATGTGAAACCAGGCACCGTGGGGGGAGTGGTGGTGGCCTGGGGATGCTTAGACACACACACACACACACACACACACACACCCCGGGGACGGGTACCGACTTGTAGGAACCTCTGGTCTCTGTGCTCACCGTTCACATTAAGACTCTTCGTAACTTCAAGAATAAGAGAGCCATTGGATCATTTGCCTAAACCCTGCCGCCCACTCACAGCACAGACACTGTCATGTGCTGATATCTGCAAGTGTCAGGGGAAACACTCCCGTGAACCCATCTTAGCTCTCAGACTGTCCAACCTGAATGGAAAAAAAATCACAGTGCTCCTGGCGCCAGCAGGCCAGAGCCTGGCTCCTTCCTACTCCAATGCTCCACTTGAAAACCTGAAGACCTGGGCTCCCGTCCACTTGGCACTCAGACCATCTGCTCAACCCACCCGCCTGTGTAACTGCACACCTCCCTTTTGGAATTGTGTTTCTCTTTACTGCATCCACTGCCTGGGGAGATCTTACAGTCTGTACCTGTCTCAGCTGCTCCCCCATCAAAGAAAACCCCAAACTCACTGTCATCCTGCTACAAACTGGTATTGCCTCTAGATCCAGCCAGAGAAAAAAAGTATTGGTTTAAGTAGCCAAAGGACTTGAGCAACTTATTATTCATTTTTTTTTATAGAAAAGTAAGTTCTCTAGTTCTCTACCTGATTACTTGTGCCAATAAATAAAGAAATTTTTAAAAACTAAAACAATGTCTGGCCAAGTCCCCACTTGACGGACGCTTTGATGACTGAAGTTCCACAAGGTGCAGCTGGAGGCTCGATTTGCCCTGGCAAGTTTGGGCTTATGCTCGGAGCAAGCCCCAGCCATCCCGGGGAACACACACAGCGGGTCCCATCACCGCTCCACTTGGCTTTTGATTTTGGACTTTCATTTTGCTTTGTTTGGGCTCTGTCCAAGGCAGAGAAGAGGTGGATGGACCAAGGCAGCTGCAGGCACTTACGGGGAAGCAGCCTAACTCAACGGAACTTCCCCTCATCACCAGGTGCTCCACAGGTAGGAGACCACAAACCCTTTCAAGATGCCTTTCTCAACCCCCCACCCCTTTTAATACGTGTTCAAACAAAATCCAGAACTTCCCGAGGGCACTCTGAGCTGCTCAGAGCATCTTTATTATGTAAGCTAAGGACAGAGGAAGGAAAGTCCAACCCACTTATCAGCCCCAACCAATCCAAAATAACGAGAAACAGAACCGACCGCCTGGAGTTCCTTGACCTTGAAGAGGCTGCTTAACCACGTGCTTACTTATTCTGGACTGCATCTCCCCAAAGCCTTGGTTGGAATCCCCTGTGGAGTAGGAGGATTAGGAGGTGGAGCCTCTAGGAGGTGATTAGGTTGTGATAGTGGAGCTCTCCCGAATGATTCCGGGTCATGGAAAACAGGCCTTGAAGCACGCTGGCGCGTATGAGAAGATGGCTGTCTATAAGCAGGAAGAAGGCCTCACCAAAACCCACCCCAGGCTGGCTACACCAGCCACCAGGCTTCCAGCCTCCAAAACTAGGACATAAGTTCCTACTGCAGCCTGAGGTGGCTTCCATATGGAGGCTCAGGGAGCAGGGAAGGGGAAGCTGCTTGACTCCCAGTGTTCTCTACTCAAGCCCAGGCTTTTATACACACCAAGTGTGTGCCCTGCTCAGAGAAAACCAGCTCAACAGCAATGGATTCCCCCTCCATCACAGCACGCACCCGAACAGGCTTCACAAAGGAACACTGGAAAGACTGATCAGGACCAAGGGTCATGACACTAGTTCCCCCAAGAAACCTGGCTTGCAGGCAGCTGTGTAGATGCCCTGTGGCAGCTCACTGTGCCACAGGCAGGGCAAGGAGGGTGGCCTCCACCCACGAGAGAGGCTCTCAAGAAACCGTTGAGCATGGAGAAATTTAAAGAAACTTTAAGAAGGCAAAAAACAAAAAAAACCAAACAACAAAAAAAAAACCCAAAACACTTTGGTTGCTCAATTTGTAAGGAAACTCACCTTGGGTTTTGTCTTTCCCCCTGTCACTCTGTGGGGTAAGAACAAGGCATTCCTGGCTCTGGGGACAGTCATTCTTGCTCCAAGCAGGACCATGACCATGACCACAGCAGCTCACCATGCACAGCTTAGAGGTCTGAGTTTTACAGCAGCTAACCGCTGTCTCCTTCCCCCTCCTCTCTCTCCATCAGTGAGCAGTGCGTTGTGTGAGTTTTACGGTTGTGTGGAATATCACCTCTCAAATATGCTCAACTGTGCTCGCTGTTTTCTGAGAAGGGAGCTCTCAGGAAGCCAGTCAGCCAGCCCCTTCTCTAGGATTTCTTCCAAGTCTTCCATACTGTACTGGCTTGACTAGTGTTGTCCTGGTGAGTGTGTGTGTATGTGTGTGTGTGTGCACAAGAATGCACATGCCACGGTGTGCCTGTGGAGGTCTGAGTCCTCACCTTCTACCTGGTTGAGGACAGCGTCCTCCAGGCTAGATGGCCTCCCAGCTTCTGGCTGGTCTCCCTTTGCCTCCCGACTCCTGGTCAGGGTGACCTGAAACTACAGAAATGTGACCACTATGCCTGGCTTTGTGGGCCCCAGGGATAGGAGCTCAGGTGGCCAGGCTTGCAAAGCCACTGACTTGCCCACCCAGCCATCTTTCCTGCTCCCATTTCTTAAGTGGTGGCCAGAATGAGGGAATGGAAGAAAATCAATGATCAGCCCCTCACGAGGGAAATCTGCTCAGTACAGAGGCAAGGGAGAGGCACAGAGAGAGAAAGAGGTGAGGGGAGGCAAAAAGTGACTCTGGACCACCACACGTCACGATGCCATGGAGGAGGACACCAAGCTCCAAGCAGGAGCCAACTCAACGTGGTCATCACCGTGGATTTACACTTCCGGCAGCTGTAAGACCCCAGCCAGGAAGAGTCCAGAATTCAGGGGAAATGCCCTAGTCCTCAGCAGAAAGATCTCGACAGACTCAAAGGCTTGAAGACATGGCCACTCGTCTCCCTGAGTCAGAAGCAAGTGGAAACACACATGATATGGCATGTTGCCAGAAACACCTGCCCAGGAAGTAGAAGAAAACAAGACTGTGAACTTCCTGCGACCATGCCTCTGCGTGTCGATGTCTCTGGTTCAGCTGGCCACCCATGATCGACTCCGACCACAAAGAGGTTGGGAGAGAGCATCAGCAGCATGCTCTTCAGGGAAAAAACTCTTTCGTGGCTCCAAAAGGAATGCACGTTTGTATCGACAAATATTATTTATTTTGTATTTCTATCTTCACAGCCATCAGCTGTAACAGATTTTATTTTTTAACAGATAATGAAGCTCCCTGGTATAAACACAACAGTCTTCTCTCTTGTTCCCTCGTCCAGCCTAGGAACCACAGTCTCCACAAATACTTCTAGAATACAGATGCTGTGCAAGAATGTGGCGGTGGGGGCGCCCTGGGTTCTGGGCCGATTTACTTGAGCACATACCAGTATCCAAAGTGCCCTTCTCAAAATGATCTGTTGTTTGTTTGTTTGTTTGTTTGTTGTTTTCTGAGACAGGGTTCCTCTGTGTAGCCCTGGCTGTCCTGGAACTCGCTCTGTAGACCAGGCTGGACTCGAAGTGACAGAGATCCGCCTCCAGATTGCCGGGATTAAAGGCGTGCACCACCACACCAGGCTTCTGGTCTGGGTTTATAATAGTATGTGGGTGCATGTATTGGTGTCTGTGGACTTTTTGAGGAAATCGATTCCCTCCTTCCACTACACAGATCTTGAAGATCAAACTCGGGTTGTCCGGCTTCATCTTGGTGACCTCACGGCCTTCGTTTTTACGTGTACATTTGGGTAGCATTACATGTAATTACCCTGCTGTACAATCATTTGCTTTTGGCCAAATGAAACTCCACACCCATGAAACAGTAACTCCCCACTTCCCCCTTTTCAAAGCATTCTACTTTCTGTGCTTGTGAATCTGGCTGTGCTAGAATTACCAAAGACATGAATCATGCAACCTTTTCTCCACTGTCTGGCTTATTTCACTTAGCATGACATCCTCGCAGTTTACCATGGTGCAGAATGCATCAGACATTCTTTCTGATTTCGTTTGTTTCTGAGACAAGGTTTCGTGTATCCCAGCCTGGCCTTTAATGTTCTACATAGCCAAAAAATGACTTTGAACTGATCCTCTGGCCTCCACCTCCTGAATCCTGGGGTTGCAGGTATGCCCCACCATGCCAGTTTTATGGGGTGCTAGAGATAGAACTTAGACCTTGAGCATATGAATAATGTTGCTTTAAAATGGGTGTATGTAAGTCACTTCCAGTTCATACTGTTGGGTCAGACACTCACTTTTTTTATATATAAGCCAGAGAATTGGATGCCAGCCCTTACGATAATCTTGTGCTTAATTTTTGAGGAATAAACATACCGTTCCAATAGTCATATGTGGTTTTTTATTATTGTTGTTTTATTTTTATTTTATATGTATGGGTGTTTTGCCTACATGTATGTCTATGCACCACATGTGTGCCTGGTACCTTTGGAGGCCAGAAGAGGGCATTGGATCCTCCTGAAACTTGTGTTACAGACGGTTGTGAGCTGCCATGTAGGTGCCGGGAATCAAAGCCAGGCCTTCTGGAAGAGCAGCCAGCAGCCAGTGCTCATGACCAGAATCAACTCTCCAGCCAATGGTCACATGCTTTTAACATTTGCACTTTCCACAATGGACAGCACTAGTATTTAATAGCACAGCACACTTTTCTCAAGAAAAGATGAAGTCAGCTGTTAATCTCAACTTGGTCCTAGAAACCCAAGATGCTGAAAACAAAAATGGACCTGGAAGTTGGTGGACAGTAAATGAGTGTCACCCAGTGATCTCTCAGGGCCTGCCAGCAGGCATCGGGCGCTCTGCACTCCCAGGGCACACTTCATCTCCCCTCAGACCAGCTGCCCAGAAGTAACACGGTGCTCAGTGGCCTTCTCTCCACTGTATCCCCAGTTCCCCTGGCTCTAGAATTCAGACAAATGCATTCTGAGTAAATACCCTACCCAGGACCTACATGATTCGAGCAAGAAGTGACAGCTAAAATTCCATTTGAATTTTTAAAAATTAGAAAGCATTGTATATATATCAGATAAGGAAGGTAGCAAACTGTAGCGAGAATACCATTGCTACAGAGAAACTACACAGATCATAGGACAAGCTGAACACAATCCAGATTTTTGTTGTTGATGGTGAGTTTTGTTTTGTTTTTTCTTCTGGTACTGAGGATGGAACCCCAGGCTCTGTACGTTCTATGAAAGTACCTTACCACTGAACCAAACACCCAGCCCCATAGCAACTTAAGGAGAGAGCCTTGCAGCCTCTTAGAAGCACAGACACACACAGACACACACAGACACACACACACACACACACACACACAGACACACAAACACACACACACACACACACACACACTGATGTCAAGCCAGATTGTAATTTATCATGCTAACTTCACGGATACATGATGTTGACAATTCCATGCAGGTCACCTCAAGGACCTCCGTATCTCCAGGGCAAAGCCAAAGACATTTATCAGAAAAGAAGAGAGCATGAGCAGGGCCATCACAAACTTAAAAAATTGTGCATGAGCAGGCGCCCAGAATCTGCATGTGATTTTAGAGGGCTTCTGGACCCTGTCTCTGGGCCTAACGGCTTGACTTATTTTGAAAACATTCTCTGGAATAAAAGCCTAAGTGTCACGTGCATTTAGATATTCCAGGAGATCTGGGCTGAATGTGAGCTGCAAGTTCTGCCCTTTTGCTTTTTGTGATTTAAACACTGCAGAGTTGATGGAAAAAGAGCATTTTTCTGACCTGACTTCAGTCTTAACTCAGGAAGTCACATCTTAGATAAAAAGCTCATTTTCTAGTACACTCCTTCACTGGAACACACACAGGAACACTCATGGGAGTGAGTACACACACACACACACACACACACACACACACACACACACACAGTGTTCCCAGGAGAAGACATGTGAGGACAACATGGGGCGAATTACAACTCCCCGGCTCACCAAGCCATCCGAAGCCCTGGCCTCCATCTCTCATTAGCTTTGTAATTAGAGCGGCTGGAGCCGGGCCATTCCGGATCCACTAACACTATGGTTTTTACCCACCGGCAATTGTTCGCCATGGTCTTTGACACATGGTCAATTGATTTGATTTTGCTGAGGCGTAAATGTGAATAAAGCTCACCCAGGTGAGGGCTAACAAGGACAGGAAAGGGGCCACAGGCCACAATCTGCCCTGAGACCCAAAGCCTAGGTCCCCCAAACTCACACACATGCTCACCCTCATTTACTTACTCGTATTCTCTCTTTGCAAGAGAATAACACAGCTCTCCCCTTTCACTACTGCTAGTACTACTAAAAGAAGTAAATGTGAAAGTCTAGAAATAAATAATGCTTCCCTAAAAAGAGCCTAAGCTGCTACTTACATTCCTTTATGACTCCTAAATTACAGTTTAAAAAAAAAAAGTTTCAGGGATGTGGTGGCTCCTATCTGTAATCTTAGCACTTGGAAGGCTGAGGCAGGAAGACTGTAGAGTTTGAGGCTAGCCTGGGCTACAGAGTGAGTTGCAGGCCAGCAGAGGCTACAGAGTGAGATCCCGTCACAGAGAAAAAAACAAAATCTTGAAGGCATAAGCCAACCCAACAGCAGCCTATTTACTGATTTCATTTGTGATCTTGAGTCTCGGGTTTAAATAACTGTTAAAAAAAAAAAAAAAAAAAAAAAAAGTTAAGAGCTGGGAGGTGGTGACACATGCCTTTAATGTACTTGGGAGGCAGAGCCAGGCAGATCTCTGTGAGTTCGAGGCCAGCCTGGTCTACAGAGCGAGATCCAGGACAGGCAACAACACTACACACAGAAACCCTGTCTCGGGAAAAAAAAATTAAAAAAAAAGTTAAAAAGTCTGCAAAGACAAGTAGGCTTCTCAGCTGATGCTTTGGTATGCATTACACTGTGGTCTCAGGGTGCAACACTGTCCTCCTTGTCTTTGCCCTCAGCTCCTTCTAGTATCAGCAACTTCATCTTTGACCTGCGTATCCTATAACTCATCTGGCCGCACAGATGCCCTCCTATGTGGAGGCAGTCTCTATCTTAACCACACTGTAAAGGTGCTTGCCAAGCGCGCCTGGAGAACTAGGGGCAATCTCCAGCACCCATACCAAGTCAGGGGAGGGCTAATGCCACAAAGTCATCCTCTGACCTCCACACACATGCTGAGGCCACGTATCCACACATCACGTGCACACGTGTACACAGATAATAAATACAAAATTTAATTTTTTAATTAAAAAAATCCCAGTAGCCCAGCTCTGCAATGCACTAGCTACGCAACCTGGGCAGGGGTGCTACCATGCACACTGCTCTCCTGTGCACACCGCTCCTCTGTGTACATTGCTCTCCCATGCACACTGTTCTTCCATGCACACTGCTCTCCCGTCCACACTGCTCTACCGTGTACACTGCTCTTCCATGCACACTGCTCCTCTGTATACAGTGTTCATGTCTCTGCTCTCTTTGTCAGGGGTGGTGCTGGTTCAGGGCTGCTGTGTGGGCTGCATGAGTGAGTGCATACTTCAGGCGTTTTTTTTTGTTTGTTTGTTTGTTTTTGTTTTTTGTTTTGTTTTGTTTTTTTGCAGTCATCCCTGCTTGAACTTCCGAGGCTCCAGTCACTCAAAGCTCTGGAAGCAGACCTAGCAAGTGTTCCCTGGGACAGATGCTGTCATGTGAGCTAAGGCAGGCACTGGGAACTGGGGGGGGGGGGGGGGGGATCTCCAAGGCCAAGAAATTTGGCCAATTAACCCACACTGCTTACAGAAACAAGCTCAGGCTGTGCCCACAAAGGGAATATGGTGGTGGACAGAAACACAGCAGGGTCCAGTAGGACTTGGGATACAGAAAGTTCTGGACAAAGGTAAGGCACAGTTAAGAAACAGTCCTGAACGTAGCTCTTAGCTGTGTTTATTTACAGCGACTTCCTCCTGGAGTGTGTGGGACAGAGAGAGGGGAAGGAGCCACCACCTTATTGGAAAGGAAAGCCTGATGGGCACCATTCAGGCAAAAGACCGAGGTCAGGATCCACTGACAACTCAGTAGTCAGCACAACTCAGGGGCATCTCAGTAGTCAACTCAGGGGCATCTCAG
>CABHPP010141484.1:0-17070 GCA_902168425.1 Peromyscus attwateri | reverse complement strand
TCTCAGTAGTCAACTCAGGGGCATCTCAGTAGCCAGCACAACTCAGGGGCATCTCAGTAGCCAACACTTGCCCATCAGGCACTAAGCCCTAGACTCCACCCTCAGCAGAGCAAAAAGTCAAGAAAAACAGTGATGACCCACATGGGGCAAGAAGGCACCCTCTACATTAGTGGTTCTCCACCTTCCTAATGCTGCAACCCTTTAGTACAGTTCCTCATGTTGTGGTGACTGCCAACCATAAAATCATTTCATTGCTATTTCATAACTGTAATTTTGCTACTGTTATGAATCATAATGTAAATATCTGATATATGGGATATCTGATACCCCCAAAGGGGTCACAACCTACAGGTTGAGAATGGCTGCTCTACATAATATGACAAGAATGTCTTTGTCCCTCCCAATCTCCCTCTTCAGACCCCCCAAACCACAGCAACTCATGAGAAAAGCAGGAGACAAATCCCAGTCGAGGAATCCAAAACACCTTACAGACGTCAAGATGAGCAAAAGCAAAGAACATCAGAAACTGCGGCAGCCACACCCCCTGGAGCCATGGCAACCCACGGCAATGTGGTACCCGGAACAGGAACGGAAGCCTGGGCTTCATGGCGACACACTGACATTGGCACACCACAGTAACGTGAGGGTCACAGAGGGGAGCGGGGACTGAGTTTGTGGGAACTCTGTGCCAACTTCACAGCTCTCCCCTAAACCCAAACCTTCCTAAAACTCAGGCTGCCTTAACAAAAGCCTCTGCTGGGCCAGGGAGACGGCTCAGTACACAAAGGTGCTTGCCACCATGCCTGATGACCTGAGTTCAAGCCCCAGGACCCACACAGAGGAAGGAGAGAACTGACTCCCCCAAGTTGTCCTCTGACCTCCACACACGCAGTAAACTCACACCCCCAAAATAACAAACGTTAATAAATTTAAAAATTTATGTTGCATAACCAACACAAAACCTCAGGGACTCAATGGGGTTTAAATCCATCTCTATTCTCTAAAGAAGTCACATAATGTGCTAGAAGGAGGCGTGGGGCTTCCACAAACCTAAGTCTCGGGACCTGAGAGCTCACCTGGGTGAGCACTCCCCAGGGGATGGACAGACACACTTAGGCATCTCAGGAGCAGATCTGTCTGGTGCTGGAAAGCCTCCTGGTTGGATGTACCAGGGACAAATCCCACTGCATCAGACCTGGCTGTTTCACCACTTCTGTGTCTTAGGCCTTTATCCTTGTCCCAGAGGATGTCTTCCCAAGTTGATGGACAAGTGAAGCCTGTTATCTGGGCTCTTTTTCCACTTCATCCCAAAGTGACATGATGCTAGAAACCACTAGCCAGCGTGTGCTTAGCAACCACGCTTTGCTCCCTACACACCTGTGTGCAATGTGATGTGTGAGTGAAATGGTAGTGGGCTTGACCAAATCTGGCACTGAAGGGATCTGTAGGCTTCTAGAACACTCTCCCATGAAGCTGAGATTTTTAGGACTTCTGCCTCTGATTCAAGCTAAGCTATTGCTACATAGCTCTCCCATCAGCTGGCACACAGAGAGGGGGTGTGGAGGAACACAGGAGTGAACCAGACAGGAGGCCTTACAAAGGACCGTCAGTCAGCAGGGAGAAAGGAGATAAACATCACCATAACAACCATCACGTACTGGCTCGCTGGCTGGCTCTAGAGAGAGGATTTTTATAATCTTAGAACCCCGTGGAGGCTGCTGTTGGTATCTGCACTTTGCAGAGGCGTGAGAGGGCATGGGAAGCAGCGCTAAGACGGGTGCCGGCCTGTCACGATCTGAAGAGCGTGAGCCACAACCACACGCGGCAGTGGATGAATGGGAGGAATCGTGGTGTGAGTGCTCTCCAACAGGCGAGGGGGTCTGGGGTTCGGACTTGCATATCACCGCTGTGGGGCTGCTGGGCCTGGTCTCTTGGGCCACACAATGGGTCAAAAGCCTTTCTAGAGTGACGACCGTGGGGAGAAGCTGGCTTCCAGGGTTTGAGCACCCAACGCTAAACCGACACTAAACCTTCTCCCGAAGGTGTCAGCGGACTCGTGAGCGCCAGAGCACCACCATCCAGGCTTTTCGTGTTGCTTAACCTCTATCCATTTATTTTGAGTGTGTGACACACATACACACACAGATGTAAGTGTGCACCACCGTGCACCTGTGGAGGTCAGAGGACAACTTGCAGGGGTCGGTTCTCTCCTTTTACCACATAGGTTCTATGACGTTGAACTCAGGTTGGCAGCAAGTGCCTCGGCCCACTGAGCGGTCTCATCCAACGCTCAGGCTTTAGGAACCCTGGTCACTGAGACATTTCTCCAGCCCATCTTTGACATGTCTCTGCCAGGCAGGAAGATGTCCAGCTTTGCTGACTTCATCTTGTATAGAAAAATAATAATAAATTGACTTGATAAGCTTTATCACATTACAGCCTCCCTTCCACTTCTCAGGCTCATTTCCTCCATAATGTAGCTGACCCACTGCCAGGGAGCTGACCTAACAAATGTCATAAAGGAAAGTTAATGTAATATAATAAAAAGGATTGTCCTTTGCAATCCATCTGTATACATGGCTCCAGAATGAATCTGCTTATTATTAACCTTGAACCCAAAGCTATGGTCTCCTCCATATGCTTCGGCATAAACATATGTATAAATTGAATTCTCTATAGTACCATCAATGAATGCAGGACACTGTTTGGGAAATAATGGACTGGCTTATAACTCTGAGGTTACCTCTGGTTCACAGAATGTCATCACAAACACAGAAAGCACTGTGCTTTGTGACCCCGCCAGCCCTCCCATCTGCCTGACGCACCCATCTAGAGTTAATTTCCCTAGACATCTAGGAACCTTGGCCATGGGAGAGGAGAAGGTTTGTTTTGTTTTTTTTTAAACACTAACAGTCCAAATGGAAGGTTTATGTTCCTGAGGCTCACATCTTTCCACAATGCTTCTGGAATGCAACTTGCTCAGAGGGAGTCGGTCTGAGATGTAGCCCAGAGGTCTGAGGACCTGGACCCCATTGGACATGCAGATTACAACTCCCAGAGGACACGGTGCACAGTGGTCCAGGAAGCTCGGCCCAGACTCGTCATATTTTTAGTCTGGCAGAGAGGAATTGGGTGACTTACAGGCCATGCATCATTCATACTGGAAAGTACATGGGGCCAACCTGAGATTACATGGGCCTCATCCCTTTCTTCCTAGGGGAAAACACAAAGGGGATAGTGATTGTCCCACAAACTCAACAGAGTCACTGAAATCTAACAGGAACACACGCACACTTGCACACATGTGCACATACACACCTGCCCTACAAGCTTCAGCTAGATGCTCCTATGTGACAACTTCGGGTTGAAAAGTCACTCAACAGACCAGCTCTGTAGGAACTGTGGACAGCAAATGGCCTGGGAACACGGAGAAGGAGTCTTAGAAACGTGTTCTCGCCTTTTCCTGTTCCGAGGGAAGTCAGGCTGAGCATGAGCATTGTAAGGGAACAAAAGTCTGTTTCAAGGTCAGTATCTTCTTTAGGGTTCACACAATGTCACCAAAGGACACCAACTTAGGGGGAAGAGCCCTTGATACACCTTCTCCCACTCTCCTTCATAAAAGCAACATCATCAGCCAAGAAACTGACTTCAGGACAGAAATGTTAGTTTGCCAAGTAAGTGCATTTACCTTACAACTCTGTCACTATTTTATTAATATTACAGTTGCTTCTGAATGAAACCAGACCATAGCCTGAGAAAAATCACACACTTCAGGTTTTTGTGTTTTTTGTTTTTTTTTTTTTTTGTGTTTTTTTTTTCTATTTCTGCTCAAAATTCACCTCTTAAGCCAGGCTTTCCTTGCCCATGGACAATTTCATCCTTTTGAAGGGATTTGGAAGCCAGGAGAAAGTATGCTTTCATTCTGAATAAATGCCTGCTACCCACAGGCCTGAGAACTGGTGCAAGGAAGACATCCCTAAGTAACTCCTGAGACTCCATTGATGGAGAAGATGCCTCAGAGTCCCTTCCTCTTATCGCCGATGAGCGCTGATGATGGGACTCTGTGTTCCATTTCCCCAATAAACAATACCAACCCATGGGATAGCATGCCCCTAGAGATTAGGGCAGTGTGATCTGATAAAAGATGTGTCTAGAAAGACCCTTGTGATACCAGGAGCTTTTGTCCACCATTTATCCATTTTCAGTCCAAACAGAGGTGTCGCCATGATCCACAGGTGACATTTTCAGAATCAGAGCAAACGGAATGTGAGCATCCTTCCCCTCACGCTTCACAACATCCCCACACTGTATACTTGATCCCAGCAGAGCCTGGAGATGGGAATGGGGGAGGGTGACCGCATGTGAATCTACAGCCCAATGAAACCTGATCATACCCACACATCATTATAGACTTTCAATTCTTCAAAGCGTGGGGTTTTCGGCTTCCTCAGTTCTTGTCCATATTCCAAAGGAACGGTAGGGTGATGGTCAAGTCTACAACTCACCATGGCAGGACATGGTACTATGAGGCAACGGGTCTCAAGGACAACAGAAGCTTGTAAGAGAGTACTTAAATCTGGGGGAGGTTCAGGGTTCCAGGGACTGGAGCCATCAAGGAAGAATACAATAGTACCCAAACCAGCTCCATCTAACAGCCCTGAGATAGGGCTGTGGAAGGGATGTCCCCACAGAGCCACAGTCCAAAGGCATATGGTAGATACAGGCACCCTCCAGCGGAAGAGGAGGGCGGTGCCAGGGTGAGGAGACAGGCAGGGTACTGTGGCTCTGCGGCATGAGACTGTTCTATAAGCTTATATTCAATAAGCCGTGGGTTATTCCATCTTATCAATGGCCCACTGGTGAGGAGTGCATTTCACGGTGTGTGCAAAGGCAGCAGGCTTATAGGGCCACAAGTCCACTTTCCTAAAATAACTGGCTGTACTGGGGCTGTGAGACGGCTCAACAGTTAAGATCACTCATGGCTCCTCCAATTCCCTGCTCTTGCAGAGGACTCAGACGCAGTACCCAGCCACCAGACAGCAGCTCACAACCATCTCTAACTCCAGCTCTGGGGTATCTGACACATTCTTCTGACCCCCACAGGCACCAGGTATCCATGCGGTGCTCATACACATAAGATCATTTTTAAAAATTAAAATAATAATAATAATCAGACACATCAACGTTTGAGTTGTGCCTGTAGGTTTTTGGGAACCATTAAGTCTAGCCAGATGCCAGTAAATAAATGACCCATGGAGTGCTATGCAGTGGCTGGATCACCTCGTCTGCATGTATGAGGGGGAGGGGGCCTTCCCAGAGGGAGCTGTGAACTAGACATTGAGTCCACCCTCTCTGCCAGGCCAAAAGAGACAGCAAGCACTCCTCTCAGAGGGAATGATGGGTGAAGGCTCAGATGCCCTGACAAGGCCCCTTCCGGTCAAACTGCTGAAGACTCTGGCAGGAAGTCCGCCTCCTGGACTGGAAGCCAGAGAATAGGACCGTGTGAAATATGCATCTGCTGATTTATCTACTAAACCATAATGGTCCTGGGAGGATCTGAAGAACAAGACTGCTGAGACCATGGTTCTCCAGAACTGGGGAAAGGGGAGGGTTGGCACACAAGTGTTAGTCAGAACAGAAGGTTACCCTAGGAGTCGACTTCAACGGTTCTGAAAACTTGTCAAATGACCCTGGAGGCCAGAGCAGAGCCTGAACAGTATGGGTCAATGATGGGCAAGACCACACCTTCACAGAACTTAGTCATCCATAACTCTTACCCCCCATTTACACATGAACCTCATGTCAGACTCACAGATGGAGTTGGGTCACTGGACCTATTTATTGGGTCCTCTTCCCAGTGTAGCCACTGGGACTATTGTCCTGGATAGTTTTATGTCAACTTGACACAAGCTAGAGTCATCTGAAAGGAGGGAATCTTAATTGAGAAAATACCTCCATAAGCTCCAGCTGAGGGGTATTTTCTGAATTAGTGATTGATGGAGGAGGGCCCAGCCCATTGTGGGTGGTGCCATCCCTGGGCTGGTGGTCCTGGGTTCTATAAGAAAACTGAGAAAGCCATGTGAGCACACCAGTAAGCAGCTTTCCTCCATGGCCTTTGCATCAGCTCCTGCCTCCAGGTTCCTGCCCTGTTTGAGTTCCTGTCCCGACATCCTTTGATGATGAACAATGATGTGGAAATGTAAGCCCTTTCCCTCCAACTTGCTTTGGTCATGGTGTTTCATCACAGCAATAGTGACCCAAATAAGACACCTAATAAGGACAGGTGGCTGAATCTAGTTTGTTAGAGTGGCCTGGCCCCAGGTCTGACCCTATAAACTCTGGTACCATGGTGAGCTAAAGTTTATTTGGTATCTAGACCACTGTCAGAACATAGTAGCTAGCTACGAGTAGAGGCTCCAGCAATCAGAAATCTGAGGCAGGAGGACTGTTGTGAGTTAGCAGCTACCATGGACACAATGTATGTGAATACTAGGCTAGTCAGGAATAGGTACAAATAGAGATAGAGATACACACACACACACACACACACACACACACACACACAGAGTTCTGAAATAAACAAAAAACCATAAATACACACATGCTAGCTAACAGTGTGAGTTCTGTAACTGTCATCATTATTATCTCTAGGGACAAACCCGTGTGGTACTAACAACACCCCAGGGAGAATCGAGACTTAGCCTCTCTGATGGGGACGTCCTAGAGACAAGAATAGTAGAGACGAAGCCTTAGCCAGTTCAGTGAGTCATTACACTGTGATTCACATCCATGGGACACAACCGGGTGCCAGGATTGACATTAAGCAAAGCCCTGGCTTTAAGCTCGCTGAAGAATCCAGAGAAGAAGCACTTGTCTGGGAAGGGGACAAGGGAGAGAGCTGGATGGCTTCAGTGGGCCCGACAGAGCAGCAGGTCCTAGAACCTGGCTTTAAAGCGTCCGCTGTTCGTCATGCAAGCAGGAAGACTTGTGCCCAGCGTTGGAAGCAGACAGCAGCCAGAGACACAAAGGGCCTCCTGTGACATCCTACAGAGACAGAACTCTATCCCATGGACACAGCACGACCACGTTTGTCCCACTGCCATATCAGAAGCCACACAGACTGGATGGCTTCAACAATAAAGTGATTTTCTCCAAGGTCTGGCACTGAAGGATAAGGTATCATCAGGGCTGGCTTCTCCCAAGGCCACTCTTAGGCGTCTGTGTGTCCTCACGTGGCCTTCCTGCGTGCAAGGGCAGTCAGTCCGTATCACCTTCTCCCCTCTTAGCAGGACACCACACAGGGTAAGGCTGACCTAATGACCTCATGAGCCCACCCCACCCACCCCTGGCACTTACTGGGTGCTAGAGATGGAACCCAAGGCCCTGCACTGCTACTAGGCAAGCATTTTACCACTGAGCTACATCACCAGTCCCTAACACCATCTGAGCTCAATCACAGTCTGTCACAGAGCCCTGTCTTTTCAAAGGCAGCACCATTTGTGGCTCCGGCCCAGGGTGCATGGGAATCTGAGAGGCACCATCATCAGCCCGAGAAGACTCCATGGAAGGCCTGTAGGGAGGAGAGCGACAGGAACAGACTCTCCTTTTTTGGAAGAGCAAGTGGTGGTGTGAAGATTGGAATGCCAGGCCACTGGGGACCCAAAGCAGGAAGGTGGAGACTTTGAGACCCAGGGAAAAGAAAAAACAGAGTGTGTTTACTGGACAGTGGCCATTTTTGCTTAAGACCAAGCTGTGGTTTATGCACTGCACAGGCCCCGCTGTGCTCTTGCTGGGTGGAATCTGCCCTTCTGGCGCATTCTCTGGCTGGGCCTGCCTGATCCAGAGCTGCCTGGGCCCTGGGAACACCCAGGAGGAAAACAGGCATTGTCTCAGGAGAACAAATCAAAACAATACAGCAGAGGGATGGAGGTCTGAGAGCCAGCCCTGCAGAGGACAGCTTAGAGGCCCCTGAGGGCCCATCAAGGCTCCTCTAACAAGCACCCCTCAAATAAGCCTGAGCAGGAGGCCCATTAACACTTCACAGGGGCAGACCTCAGGCCCTGCAGGAGGAACTTCAAAAGCACCCTAGCAGTTCAAAATGTCAGATGGCCATCAGTCAGGCCTACTATCCCAGGAAGTAGCTGGCTGAAGTTAAGGAACGAGCTGGGCCCATAAATTAACTATCCCTTGGCCCCCATATGGGGTTTTATTTATTACCATTGAAGCCAACTGGGCTCCTTAAATTTAAAAAGGACCATGGCCTCTATAAACAGTGTATAGAAATACCTTCCAGAAAAAACACCAAGAGAAAGTACCCCTCCCCCTCTTAAGAAAAAAAAAAAAGATGTATTCTTGAAAATAATTCCCACTTCACTGAACTCTTTCCCTAAAGCACTATATAAAAATCCAACTCATGGTCAGCCTTTTATATTTAAAAAAAATAAAATAATAATAATGTCAGACATAATTACCAGTTTGCCCTTTGCTGAAATTAATTTTAGACATGGATTTCCCCAAGTCAGTAAGCTAACTCACGCCAGCCAGAAACTTGTAACACGGCTGACGGGCTTGACACTCTCTCCTCCCCCAGACTGACGCCGACAGACAGACAGACAGACATTCCTCCAGACTGCAGCGCACCTGCTGAATGCCCATCAGCCCCAGCGAGCACACAGATCAGGGCTATCTGTGAGGCGCTGGCATCTCTCAGCAGATGATTAGTGGTGTAATGTCAGAGGCATCATACATGCTATTTCCATTAACACCACTAGCTGCCAGGACAGGTTGACTGGCCCTGATCTCAAATGCTCCCAACCGGAAACGTTTGATTTTTTTTCTTCTTCTTCTTCTTCTTCAAATGTTGGAGTACCTGCCTATTCATAATCAGTTATCCTGGGATGGGCCCCAAGAACAAACATGAAATTTATATTATACACTGTTGGAATGTAGTTTTGTACATCATTCTAGGGCTCCCTTGTTTTGTTTTGCATGACATTTTATTTATTTATTTTGTACGTGTGCATGCACGTGGGTGCACATGTGCCACAGCACACGTGGGGAGGTCAAAGGAGAATTTGCCGTCGTCAGTTCTCTCCTCCTACTGTGGGTCCCTGTGCTCGAACTCAGGCCTGGCAGCAGTCACCTTTACCATCTCGTTGGCCCTCGCCTGTTTTGACTTCAACTTGTCACATGAGGTCAGAGGTGGAATTTTCTTTTTGTCTGTGCTAAAGAGTTCAAATTGTGGAGCATTCTGCATTCCAAATTTTGGGGCCGGGGATCCTCTCCAGTGTGCTTGATTTTCCTGTTTTGTTAGCCTCCAATCTCTTTGTCCCTTAAAAACAGAAACACAGAAACCGCTCTAGCCTTCACAGTGGGCTGACTGCATTCCAGGCCTGTGTTTTCACGTCTCTGAGCGCATGCCATCCTTGTAATGATTCTCTCAGGTAAATGGTGCCCTCACCCTCATCTTACGAGGAGAGAAAATGAAGCTTGGGAAGGATAAGCTACTTGCCCAAGATTGAACGGGTGGAAAAATGGAAAAATGGAGCCAAACCCCAAATCTGTGGAACACACCACTCTTGACTGTTCATTTTTGTGACTATCCGTGGACAACTACAGACATGGGACTGTTTCCCAGCTGGCCCCATCATGTTTGGAAGGTTTCTGATGATTAACAAAATTCAAAGAATGACTCTGAATATGATGTACTCTGAAGTCAAAAAATATCTTTTGACAATTCCAAAGATTTTGAGACATTTATAGGATTCGATGCTATTCCCCAAACTGTCCTTCCTTCCATCTTTTTCCCCTGTTAACAAAATAAGCATTTACACTATGCAAAGAGTTACTTATGCAAAACATGAAACCCAACTCTAGAATTTGGGCTTATGAAAACAAATGAAATGTCCTCATGGGTTAGGTGTCTTGCTTTCTCAAATTCAAAAGAGAGACCAAAACAAAATAAAAAATAAGCTTGTGTCAAGTAAAAATTTGATTTAAATGTTAGGAAAACATCCTTCACCCGAGACTGTAGGCTTCTTGAGGACAGAGGATCTGTCCGTTTTATCCCAAGAGCTAGCACAGAACTGATACACAATGGGTACTTACAAGCCATTGGTTAATATGACAGATATGGATGAGGAGACGGCTAGATGGAGCACCGGGTGAAATGGACAGATGAAAGGCTCTTTTCCCAATGGTTAAACACGGGGATAATCTATAAAGGACCCATCCTCTCTATATTCTGCAAATACAAGTGGGTGGATGGATGATCAACGTGTGAGGCTGACAGAAGGGTGTTTAGCTCAACGGTTAAACATTGAGAGTACCTATACGGAATGCATTCCCTACACATCCCTACACCGGAGTCTGCTCTCTGTCCAGATACTTAGTTTTAAACAGTCTCTCCTAGATTTAGATAAAAGCGTGAATCAGCTGCAGTTCCTGCTGGCTCTGGGACTTACAGGGTCACATGTGGGCTGAACTATGACCTTCCCCAAAGACAGGTCAACAGATTCCGGCATCCGAACTCTCAATTACTGTGTGTGTAAAAACACACACACTGAATGCAGATAATCTGTGGAGGGCAGCCCCATGTGCTGGTACCAAAACACATTTACAGTGCCCACCCCATTCCCAAGCAACATCTATTTTCAGGAAAGACACTTGGTTGGTAAGTGTTTGCTGCAGCACCATATGACTTCAATTGGGGAGCAAAGAAAAAACCCAGGTGCTCTGGCTTTGGTGAACACCACCGTGGCATGGGTGCCTACCCTCCATCTCACAAACCAGGCTCAGAGGACTTCTAAAGATGCCCAAGGCATAGAATAAGGGGACAGCCACTACTTCAAAACGCCTGGGCATTGCCTGGCCTCCAGAGGATTAAAAAGCAAAAACCAAATGTAATTATCAATAATTTTCCTTTTCAAACATATTGATAACAGATAAACACCCAGCAAGAGGGCGGAGGAGAAGCAGAGATAGCAGGAAGGTTACGCTGTCTCTGGTTTTACAAAACAACCACACGCAAAATACTGCACCAGGCAGGAATGAGGCCGACAAGTTCATTAGCCTGCAGCTCCGCCTGCCATTTGCCTGGCACCACGTTCAGCAGTGAGCAAAGAGGACAGAGGCCGGAAATGCCCACTGGCAGGAAAAGAAGACCCAGCTCCCCTCCAAGGGCTCCCTTTCAGACAGTGGAGCGAACCCAGATCCATTTTCCCCAATGGCCAAAGAACTCGGAACGCCCCCAGAGGGTGGAGTGACATTGTGACTTCCCTGCACAGGACCTCTCCATCCAACCCCTCTTCTGAGAGTAAAAGGACAGCAGTTCTTCCCAAGACACCTTGCAGCAGAGGCTGGAGTCCTGGTCTTGGAATTAGATGTGGGAGTCGGGAAACCTTGAGTGCCCAGCTGCCTTGCCCTGCACACCCTTAATGCAGTGTATCTTGGGAAAACAACTTCCTGGTGGCCCTGAATACCCACAATGGAGCTCAGAATGCCCGGCCCTCCCCCTCAGAGCCAATGGAATGCTAAACTGAAGACAGCGGCCATGACAAAGCGACAAAGTCACAGGGGGCTTTCATCCCCAAATACTGAACACAGGGAGGATGAGTCCTATCTGCCAGGACCTTCCTGCTGTGGAAGGCGCTGCAGAAACGCACACGGCCCATGGAGAGCCAGAGAAAGGCCTAAATGTCCTGCTGGGGTCAGCGGCATCTAGTGCTGTGTCTTCCTCAGAGGCCTTCGGGTCGTTCATCTGCTCACTGAATATGTATTAAGCAGCTGTCTGGGGAAGAGTCGGGGACTCTGAGGTCAACTATTATCCCATCATTACTATTATTTGGCTAAAGCAGCTGGAGGAACAAAGATACGTCCAATTAAGTGACACTGGGATTCCCCTAAGAGGCGAAAAAAGGCCGCCAGCAAGATTATAACATGTTCCGTTCTTTCTGCTTTCAACTTACACAGCTCAACGGAGTGTCAGACAGTGAACCTCAAAACAAAAGGACACAACCTTCAAGGCCAGAGAGCAGAAGGGGTGGATGTACATGCATGCACGCATGCACATAGGCACGCAGGCCGGAGAACAGAAGGGGTGGATGTACATGCATGCACGCACGCACATATGCACGCAGGCCGGAGAACAGAAGGGGTAAACGCACACACGCATGCACATATGCACGCAGGTCATGCACACGCCACCTGCCAGTCTCAGACTGTCTGGCCTCCTGAACTGATCAGAGTGAAACCAAGGCAAATGACTCTTCAGGGAAGTTCCAGGCTCCCTCTTCCCACACCTTCTGATGCGGGACAGGGACAGACTCAGTTCCACTCACAGAGCGCATGCGCACAGGCTCCACTCACAGGTGCATGCTGTACTCCACCAGGGTCATGTCTCAGGAGAAAGATCCCACTGCTGAACAAAACCCAGCATGTTCTAAGAGCCCCTTCAACTTAAGCCAAGCAAACCCAAGAGGCTCTGGTGCGAAATGCTGATGTGAAATCAAACCTCGGAACCACTTGTCACCCTTCAAGCCTGGACCATAATAACGGGCTCCTTGAGGTTACTTTCCTGAGAGACTGGGAGGTGGTTAATGAGACACACACCAACAGCTGGGAGAGAAAGGCATTCTGTTTGATTTTCCATGGTGTCCTCACCTAGCCCCCCAAGCCACACCTCCTTGGGAAGGTCAAAAGCCACGGTGCTGCAGCCCTGAGTGACAGATGTCAGGCTCCACAGTGCGGGGCAGGTTGCCAAGCAGGGCACTGGACCCGCCTCACCTCTTAAATGAAGTCAGTTCTAGACAATATGCCGAAAGATGCTTCCCTTCTAAACTTCTGTGATTACACGAGGAAAACATTACGTTTGTGCCCTTTCGTTAAGCGGGTATCCTGGAAATCCCCTGATAGTTCTGCTACCACCCAGCCAGGAACTCCAGTTCACAAGAAGTTCTGGGCCTCCACCTACGGCCAGTTATTCCCAAGAAGACACCTGGGCTCAGCAAAGTGTGACCATGAGGGTGCCAACCACACTGTGACATTTCCTCCAGCACTGTCACTTGATAGAAAAGAAAAAAAGATTAAAAATAAGGGAAGGACCTTTCCTGTTAAAATGTAACACTGCCTTTCAAAATGTGTAAGGACTTAGAAGAAACACCCTGGACCTTAGAATTAGAAGTGTTTTTTTTTTCTTTTAAGACAAATTAATATCAGATCACAGATTTAAAACAAAAGGCCCTCAGACAGACAGACAGACAGACAGACAGACACACACACACACACACACACCGTCCCTGGCAAATGGAGACTGCCTTTACAATGCAGGCTGCACACTCTTTGACCCGTGCAGAAAGGGCCTTGTTGGCTATAACCACCCATCCAAACCTACTGGCTGGTTTTAGGTCAACTTGACACAAGCTGGAGCCCTTTCAGAAGAGGACTCTCAGCCGGCCAGTGGCGGTACACGCCTTTAACCCCAGCACTCGGGAGGCAGAGGAAGATCTCTGTGAGTTTGAGGCCAGCCTGGTCTATAGAGTACAGCTAAGGGCTACACAGAAAAAAAAAAAAAAACTGTCTTTAAAAAAATAAAAAAATAAAAAATAAAAAAATAAAAAGAAGAAGAGGAGTAGGAGGGACTCTAAATTGAAAAAAAAAAAAAGTTCCCCTTTCCTCCCCAAGTTGCTATTGGTCATACCCCAATCCTCAAATCCTGCCTCATTAGCTGAAGTGGGTTTCCTGCGAGACACACTAATGGCTCTCTCTTGTCCGTGATGCAAGGGGAAAGCCAGGACATTGAACTCTGATGGCACCTGCCTAGAACCTTCTAAGTGTTTTGGGGAAAGTGACACATACCTAGTGTGCACCCCTGAACATAACACCCTTCCCAGGGCCTTCGTGAGGATTCAGCAGGATCTGTCACTACAGAGGCAATTAACAACTAACAATAATATCCCTTCAAGAAAACAACTCCTTCAGAACCCACGCAGCTGAGGAGGAAAATACACAAACTACGGCAGTAGCGTGGCCACACGCAGTTCTGAGGACACTTTATACCACAAAGTGACCTCCATTCCAGAAAGGCCCAGGGTGCTACCTAGTGAGAGAAGGTGAGGGATGCCACACAGCAGAGTCCACCAAGGGATCAGTAACAAAATGGCTAGCTGCGGGCAGGGGTGGGGGTGTTGGGGAAGAGTTGCGGAATGCTGGCTCTATCTTCCAGGTATAACACGGCTGTGAACACTCTTAAGCTCTCTCGCTACCGGTACAAGATACACACAAGATTGGGCCCATCGACGCTCTGTTACGGAGGGAGGGGAGCCCATGATGCTCTACCTCTCCTTGAGTATCTACAGATCGCTAACGGTTGTGGAGGGAGGTGTATCTCCGGTGGTTACCCACTGATACGTTGTCTATGCTCGGGAAAATGACCCCTTACCTATGCTCCTGTAAACAGTCCTAATTAAAGCCACTCGTCACCAAAACAGAACCAAGACGTGGAAGCAGAGGAGGACCACAGAGTCAGGAGTGGAACAAAAGAGGCTAATGAGGGGGTGAATATGACCAAAACACTTCACACGTGTCTACGAAACGTGACAGTAGGAGGGGGGGGGGGGGGAGTCTGGCTTCAGTGAACCAAAGTCACCAACAGTCAGCTTAAGTGACATCATATCTTTGTCATTCACTCAGTTCTATCACATGGACTCCCGGCTCCCCACAAAGATGGAATTCCTCCTGCAACCTGATCTCTACCTGGCCCAAGGCAAAATTCCTTCTCCAAGATCAGGTTTAGTGTCCACCCTTGGTAGACACTGGCAAGCCTTGGTTCTTCAGGTCCCTTACCCACACCCTGCTTCTGCAGGTGTCAAGTCTCTGATCTTCAGAAGGAAGATGGCCCTGGTAGCAGAAAGACTATGGAAAACTCCTCCTACAAAGGTCGCCAAACCCTGGTGCTCCATTTTTTAGAGACTGGTTTTCTGCGACTCAGCCCCACACCCCAAATAAAGACAATGAAAAGCCCAGGGGTGGAGCACCAGGACACCCTACCCTAGAGCACAGAGTCATACAGTACAGTCTCCATTTCACCAGAGAATCCTTGAGTTCCTTTTATGCTACTTCCAAGATGTTTCCAGAGTAAAGGCTTTGTGGATCAAATTCTACCCTCCCCAAAGTACTCGCGGCTGAGCCTGGGAAGGCTCCAATAGCGCATTAAGTGGGGACAAGATGGTGACAACCGCCTGAAGAGACAAGGTAAAGCAGAGTGCACGGAGCATACAGTGCACAAGAGTCTCTGTCGTGGCTCCTTAAGCTGCAGGAGGAGACGCCATGAGAACAGTGAGCTCATGGCCAGCATGTGTACAGAACGGTGGGGTGGGGTAAGGGACTCCAAAGCACAGTGATGTCCTGCCAGCTCTTCCCACATGAGCAGACCTGGGGATGAAATGCCATGCTGCCTAGTGTCCACAATGTTCCTCTCTAACCAGTGTCTCTTTTTGTTCAATACAGCCCGGGGTGACATGGGTACTCTCACATACTGGGGGCTCCTCCGGGCAAGGAAGCCCATTTTAAGTGGATGACATATTCAAATGGAGCCCCAGAGGGACAGTATAAAATGCCTCACCATTTTAACCCACACACTCAGCTTCTGGGGGACCAGAAGGGCCAGAAGCTAGGGATTTGGATACTTCGGTGCAGGTCTGAAGCCATTCTAAGCACAGCAAAAGTGGGAGAAACGGTTGCTCGTGGGTTAATAAGGCAAATGTCACGTGGCAGCCACGCACACATGATTATTTAGAGAAACATGCGATGCAAAGCCCCGGGCCAGTCATAGAAATAACTGCTCACCAAGACAGAAGCAGACGAGTGCGGGAAAACAAGATCCTTGGCCTGTGATCTCCCAGTGCACAGCAGCAGCTGGACTCTCCTGCTCTGCACACCCTTAATCTCGGCACTCCCACAAGTGCAATTACCAGGCCCAGAGAAGCTGAGACACTTGCCTCAAGTCACAGTCTTTGGAAGCAACTACTCTGAGCAGTGGGTCTCAGTGGAGGTGATCTTGCTTCTAGGGAACATGTGACATTGTTCTGAGACTTCACAGAATGCTACAGGACATTCCACTGCTGAGGACATCCCCAGAGTGGCCGAGTGCCAAAGCAAGCCTCTGTTCTTATTGGCCTCCAACCTCACCCTTATCACCTATCACACAGACAGCTTCCCTTCTGGTTTACAAACGGCCCAAAGGATCGCAGCTTTTTAAACAAGAGCATAAGTCATACTACCACAACTCTATAGCCAAGGATGAAAATGAAAAACACAAACGCCATACTCCAGGCACTCTTCGCTCCCCTTGGCACTGCACACTTCTCTGCTTGGGCCCTGAACACTTTGCTCCCCTTGGCTCTGCACACTTCGATGCCCTTGGCCCTGCACTCTGTGTTCTCCTTGGCCCTACACTAGTGTTTCTGTCCCAAGGCTTCAGAATCTTTTATTTATCCTGCCTGAGAATCTCCCTGCTATTTGATCAAGATCACGAAGGCTCAGCACTCCAGCCTCATCCCCTTCACACCAAGCATCACCTTCTTCCTCCTCAAGCCTGCCCTGATTACCACCCAGCCCCTTCCTGGCCCTCCCTTCCTCCCTCTTTAGTAGCATCGTTAAGATCTGGCAGGGCAGGGTGGTGGTGGTGTTGTTATTGTTTTTATCTGTATGTTGTCTCATCCTCAGCGAAGATGGAATTATCACCTGTGCTATTGATTGCTTTTTCTTTTCCATGTGGGACTCTGCAGGAACTCAATAAATATTTGGAAAAAAAAATTGTGAATGAATGCAGATTGTCCACCTTTCCTCAGAAACCTGAAAGCTTTCACACTCCCAAAGCTTAGTGCCATGACAGGCCAAGTATCTGGACAGAACTGGACTCCTCTTGGTATAGTAACCACTGCTCTAGAATGGATGTAGTACACATTTTTCTGAAGAGCCAGAGAACAATTTAGAGCTTTGAGGTCATTCAGCCTCTGAAGTGACCATTCAGTTCTGCCATGATGGCACCAACGTGCTAGAAAAACATGCAAA
>CABHPP010141483.1:5579-48316 GCA_902168425.1 Peromyscus attwateri | reverse complement strand
GAGAGGTTGGCAGGCAACCATCTAAGTTCATGACATTCACACTGGCTGGGCAGCAGGAAACCGACCTCGGAGCTCTAGCCTATGTGTAATTACATCCTTTGGGCTTTCCACTTCACTGAGCCCTTTTTCTAATAAGATTCTTCTTCAACTGTTCCTCTTGCAAGAAAGCAACTCATTTAATACTTTATAATTGAAAACAAAATAAGTTTTAGAACATGTCAAGTGTTTTATTCACTGTGTACTTTATCCTCTTTAGGACTCATCATTTCTCGAACATCATTTGCTTTGGAAGAGACACACCTTCTATTTGTTAAGAAGAGATATTTTATGGCTTAATTATACATTAAATGGAAAAGACAAATGTGACGTGGAACATATGAGTATCTTCAAAGGCTATTGTATGTTTTATGAACATAAGAGATAATGATATTTGAAAAAGTAAGAACTCCCATAGACTTCTACAGATGAGAATTTTCTAGGAATCTTCTAAGCCAATTTATTATCCAGTTTGACCATGAGTCAAAATAGTTCTCCGAAGGAAACCTAGCAAGAACTTAAGAGCCTGCAGTGAGGGGTGTTTCACACCTACTCTAGGAGCTTAATCATCTTTCCACATTGTCAGCTCTTCCTTCTGCACCTCAAACTGCCATTCTCTTCATAACTTACACTCACTTGTACAATATTTCCAATATAAGTACATGATGTTGTGTAACAATGTATTCAGAGATCCTTATAGTGCTTAAGTATGTGCATGTGATCATATATCCCATGTTTAGATAAAAAGTCTTTTAGCCAAATATCCAAATCAAGAAGAGAAGCTAATAATTATTCTGAGCCTCACCTCACAGTTAAGTGCTTTGGTTTCACAAATGTCTGAACTATAAGTGATAGACTGAGCGATAAGTGGAGCTTTGGTTTGGGTCAAAATAGGCTCGAGAAAAAGTCATTTGACAAAGTTGGTTGCATTTTTTTAATCTAGTCTAGAACACCAGAATCTAATGCCTCTCATCAGAGATGTAAGATTTTTCTAGGAAACGACTTCAAAGTAGAGGTGAACTAGAATTCCATACAGAGTTTGGAAATGGTAAAAAATAAAATAAAATAAAATAAAATAAAATAAAATAAAAAATAAAAAAAAAAGAGGGAGAGGCTGGCTGAGTTCACAATCTCTCAACTAGACTCAGTAAAAGAACAAGGGATATCTTGAAATTTTCCTTAAAATCCCTCAGGCAATTCGAAGGTGAGTACACTAAACATCAACTTAAATCTCATGTTCTATGTTTTTGTATTTGTTTTTTTGAGACAGGTTCTCATTACAGAGTTCAGGCTAGACAGGTTCTCACTCTGTAGTGCAGGCTAGACAGTTTCTCAGTATATATAGTGCAGACTAGCTTCAAAGTCAGGACCCTCCTGCCTTAGCTTCCTAATGCTGAGCTTACAGACATGTGTCTCCACACCCAGAAAAGATATACTATCCCAAGACTGCCCAAATTCAAGCCCTCGCTTCTGCTTGGCCAAAGAAATAATCAAGAGTTCAGCCAAATTACAACAACCCAAGAAAAGCAGATGCAGGATCTAGCTATAGTCAAAGAATGTCAATGCATCAAAAACTAAATATGTAACCTGGAACTATCTATTTTCTTGTATGAAAGTGGAAACAAAGTAGGACAGATTTTGTGAAGCAAATAAATATTACTTATTTTAAAGCTATTGTATCTGCATATAAGTATTTACAAAACAGCAAAGGAATCACAGGCAGTTGTGCTTGTTGAAATGCATGAATTCTTCAAGACCAAGAGCCTATGATAATTACTGATTTAATTACTATGCCCTGAGTAACCTACATGAAATTTGGAATATACTAAGTCCATTCAACAGATGTCGGTGGAAGAAATGAACTAAATATGTGCTTTTGCATAAAGGACTCCTTAAATAATGGGCTTTTTTTTTCCAAATAAATGTTTGGATAGGCCAAAGTTATGATAGATAGTAAACTATTAAATCAAAGGCTTTGTTTTAATTACTAGGGGTACATTGCACACACTAATATATTGTTAAAAATCTCTCCTAGACTACCTAAATCACAAGACATGTATTGAAACTTGCAAATAGGATGATGAACAGCAATAAGCCTAGATGTGGACATGCTGTTACAATTTGGCAAAAGCAAGCTTTATTACACTTAATGAATCTTCAGGATGCTTTCTTCAGTTATTTGCATAAGAAGTTTAAATCTCATTTTTTTTTTTAATCTGGGACAATTGAACAGAACACATTTTGCAAATGTATCTGAACTTGATCCTAGCCAGGGAACACCAAATGAAGCTTATTCAGCCAGACGACAAAAATGTTTGCAGAAAAATGCAAATATGGTGGCCTTGGGGAATGATGCTCTCACACCCTAAAGGCTGTATCTGGTTGGTTCCAGATACCTAGCTGCTAAATTTAAGAGCCTGACCATGCTGAACAATGGCTGAATTCATGTCATAGAGATCATGTTAATGGCAGGGCTTTCTTTGTTCACTTTAGAAGATCCCTTAGATCAGGTTACATCAAAGTCTGAACTCTAAAGGAGGAAGTGTTAAGTTGTTGGCTACTTTCATGGCAACTCAGAAGACTTTGTAGGAACTGAACCACAGTCTTTCAAAATACTTCATTCAAAGGGCTAGTGGGTTATCTAAGTAAATGATTAGGCGGGACAGACATGTTGAGGATAAACAGAATTACTCTGGCAGAAAACTCAAGTTTACAGAAAGATACACAAACAGCACACTCTATAATTGAAACCTTCATTATTCAGCCTGGTGTGGTAGCACAGATCTATACAACATTCTTTTAGGAAAGTGAGGGAAGAGTTTCCCAAGAGCTAGCCGAGTGTTGTCTAAGTGGTCAGAATCTCTCTCAACAAACAAACACTTATTTATCAATCAGAAATGGAAAAGCTAATAGCTCAAATCTAAGTCCAGGACATGGAATAGATGTTAAAATAAAATCCCAAAAAGCTGGAAGATGGGCTTTGAGGGCTGCCTGATTGTCTGCTTTCTGATCTCTGGAAAGACGTCATGAGCCATCTCATGCTCCTTCTGCCACAGCCATGCTTCCCATCCATCATGCCTTGCCATCCACGAGCTACCCAGTGAACCCTCTCAAACGTTAAGTCCGAATGTGTCTTTCCTTTCTAATTATTTGTCAGATGTTTAGTCACAGACACAGGAAAAGAAATGGCTACAAATGCTTCAAAGAACAATTACAGGATTCATGCTCGAATCATCAAAAGAAGTCTTAGAGGAAAATAAAAATAAAGCAAGCAACCCTGCAGTTAAGTGACAAGCAATTCTAGAAGTTTATGAAACAAGAAATGAAAAGGCTAATAAACATGAAAAGATGTTGGTATTACTAATAACCACAGAAAACAAAATTTCATCTAAAATGAGGTACAATTATACATTATGAAACTGAAAAAAAAAAAAAACCCAAAAAGTGTTATGATGATAAGAAGCACCGGGAATACATATTAAAGGGGAGTAAGGCAATGCCTAGTAAAGCCCGAAATGCTTCTCTGAGGACTCAGCAACAGTACTAAGTGGCTAAATAGACTGCAGGCTTATGTGTACCACAAAGCTAGCAATAGTACTATTTTGAATAATGAGAAGTGGGAACAGACGAATGTCTCTAACCAGGAAACAGGCCCACTGAAGTATAACTGTGTGAAAAATTGGCAGTGAAAATTAATGAGCTACAAATAGAAACACTGACTGGCTTTCAAGAAGAGCCGGGGCAGCTCTCCAGGAGAGGAACTCATGTAGTCTGCTCACATGTTCCTGAAGTGCTGGAGTGGTGAATGCACAGCAGCATGAACTACTTATCCATGTCAACACACAAAGAAAGAACCACGTGACATGGGGCAGCTGTGAGATCTACAACACCCAACAGAAAGAAGCTCCTGGATCCAACAGCTGGAAGCTGAGGGGGAAAGAATCCTACCCTGGAAAGACTACAGGCTCACATTTTTTTTTTTCAAGAGAGAAATGAAGAGAGTTTTTAAAAATCAGAAAGACATGATAGATGAAAGTGGAGCGACTAGACATGCTGATCAAATCCACCGTGTTCATGTGGGTTATATGGAACCTCAGAATGTTTATTAGGTACAGCACAGTGGGAGGGTTAGCTAGTCTCAGTAGGAGGTCTCTGTAGGCAAGATCTCTGTAGGTGAGCAGTCTCAGGCTGCAAACACCCAGGAGAGGAATCTGCAGTTGCCAGTCTTTGCACACACTGATCAATCATCCATAAACACTAATCGTCAGACTCCTGAGAAAAGCTTTGCCATTGCACTTGAGTCTGGTCCGTGTAAATAATGCCTGCCAATTTACCATGATCAATTGGACTCAGAGTCCTCTACAGGCCTTGCTCAGGTCAAAATACGCATTTGCTAAGATTTTACTCCCTCAGGGCTTCCACCATTTCCTTATGGCATACTACCTGATATTTAGTAATATTAAGGTATTGTTCAGATTTAGGTGAAATAGTTGTAATAATGAGTATAATTATTAAACTCCATTGCTTTGAGATATAAAAGCATTTATCGAAAAACAAATTATGAAATGCCTTAAATTTGCTTTAATTCGGTGCTTAGCATTAGAAGAAAGAAACAAAGTTGGTCAGATGTTTCTCTGGGGATCAAAAATGAATACGGGGCAAATGTAATTTCACCAGACTGTTCAGTTTTTACGGATAAAGTTTTCCATCATAGAAAAGGATGTGTCAAACAAGTTAAGAGTTGTTCATAAAATAAGCGTGTATGGTGAAACATAATAAAATACATATTTATGTTAGATTCAACGCAGGGCTCACAACAGCGGCTCAGCTGGAACACTACACACAAAGAGGATGCCTCAAAGTTTCAGCTTCATTAGCATGGTTCCCTTCCCTCCCTCCCCACTCATTTCCCTCACTCCATTCTTTTCCTCAAGGTCTCAGGTAGCTCAGACTAGATGCTATTTGTCATATTGTCTAGGATGACTTTAAATACCTGATTCTCCTGCCTCAGCCTCCCAAGGGGTGTGATGACAGGCATGCACTACCATGCCCTGCCAAACGAGATTTTTTTTATTTGTAATAAATGTTCAGAAAATTATTCTTTTTTACCTTCTGCATTAAAAAATATTATATTTATAAAAGATGGTAAACATAGAACAAAGAAAAAGAAATCATTTAACCACTCATACATGCTATTAATATTAATGTCCTCGGTTCTAAGATGTTGGGGTTTTTTTTAATGTGCTGTTTCTGAAATGATGTTTTTTCTAGTTGATGATGCTTGAAACTCAATGAAATAGTGTGGGTTTTAGGTACACAAAAAGAGATAGGCATTGGGGAAAATACTCCTCTTCAACTACCTATGGTTTTCTTTCCCACATGTGCAACCCAAAAACAAAATCTTTAACTTGTCAGCTTCATCATATGCTGTTAAAAAAAAATGCACGCTGTTGTCTGGTGAGGATTTTCTACCTAAAAGATGAATTAGTTGTTCTAGGGGAGAAAAAGCTTATTAGTTTTGTTGCTTGGGTGGAAAAATAGAATGAGAGCAGAGAAGAATCTTGAGGGAAGTGATAAAATATTAAAACAGAAGAGAAATGGTGCTTGAGGTTGCAGTAAGTCATCCCCACCCTCCTCTGAAACAGAGTGCATGGCGGGGTCTGTGTGAACCAGCCTCTCTACAAAGTCCCTGCCTGGGACTGCAGTAACTTTGGTGGAAGACATCCTTGGCCCACACTAAATGGCATGGCTGACCCTTTTTTTTTCTTGTTAAAACACTAATACAGTCATTAACAAATATCTTAATGTGTACACATGCTGGCAACTGTAAACAGAGGTCTAGTCTCTATTCCATGCTTTCAAATAATATAAATGCAATCATCTCATGCAGTAGAGATGGAGTTTTGTAGGTGCAGAAAGGATGGAACTGGGGTGGGGATAGGGGTGTATGGTAACTGTCCTAAAGCTACCCTATGATAATCAGAAAACTGATCCCCAAAACAAGAGAAGAGTTTTCCTGGAAGATACAAGATGAATTAGCTCAAACTGTTTGAAAGAAAAGAAAATCATAGTTTATTTTATTTTATTTTTTTTTACTAAAATTCTGAAAAGACTGAGAGGATTTGTTATACCTGTCTGATAACGTAGAAAAATATGAGAAACAAAATGGAGCAAAGGACAACAGGGAATGATGAATCGTCCACTTCTTAAAATGAAGCAAGTAGAAAATCACATTAATTCTTAGAAGAATGAAGTAAATCATGTATGTGGAAGATTCTCATCATCTAGATGGATGAGGGAGCTTTCCATCACTAGAGTAAATATCTGAGACGGCCTTCTAAGAAGACAGGCTTGTTTTGGCTCTCATCATTGGAGGTTCTGGTCCAGGCTTGATTTATTTCATTATCTTTAGCCTGTGCCAAGACAGCACATGGTGGTGGGAGCTTATAATGGGGCAGAACCTCTGATCTCCTCAGCCAGGAAGAAAAGGGGAATGAGGAAGGGACTCCCTTCAAGGCCATGTCCCCAGTGATCTAAAAATCTCCTAGGCTCCATCTCCTAAAGATTCCTTCAGCAACCAAGACTGTCACCCTGGAAACTAAAGCCTTAACTCAGACTGCTGGGGAATGCTTTATAAAGCACAACACTGAGTGTTTTTACTCTTTCAAATCTTTAACAAATGATCTCAATTTTGTTCAGTAACTAAGATACTATAAACTGGTTTATTCATCAATATAAATTCTCATAGCAAACCATGTTGGATTTAAGAGGAATTTACATCTCCCTGCTTTATTTAGGTAACCCTGTTACCTTATCTATTGTGTGAATTGCTCCTGTTGGTAAAGTAAAAATGGTCTTTCATGACCACGGAGGGTATTTAAGGATCTTCATCTGACCCCCAAACTATATACCAGAAGGTTGAAAAGGAAAGCTGAAGCCTATGAAGGGCATGTACGAATCTCTCTCAGAACAGGCATTTAAGCACTCACTGAGCAAGAAGAAAGACAGGGCTGGGATCAGCCCACTCTAGATTTTAGTATTTTTTAAGTCCAAGCTGTTCTTATTTGTACTTATTCAAGCTTGTAATACACTATGAATTTTTTAAATTAACGATGGTTGTAAAATTAATAAAACTGAACATGAAGCTATACCAATCACAAGAGGGCAGAAGATTTTATACTTAAAGGGTTGTTCATGCTCACATGCTGCAAACTAATTCACTTTCCATGTCAGTATCCACTTCAGCAACAACAATAATATCAAACTATCAAAAGTACGTTCAACTTAATCCTCTTGTAAGCTTTCAAGCATCCTCTGAAATCGATGCATTTGGCCTTGCTTTTCTTGATGAAGACACTGCACCTTAGAAGATTTAATACACTGCCCAGTCACTAGAAGGGAAGTTGTAGAACAGGGTGCGAGCCTGGTCACTCTGTAGGGAGTGTCCTGGGAGCTTTGTAACCTTTGGAGGATACCACATGCTACTGTGGCTTCTCAGTGACTGGAGAGGTAAATAAAAATGAAAAGAGGAAAACAATAGTATGTTTTACAATCACACAGTATTTGAAAAGAATATTTATAATGTAGCTTCTAACCATTTTAAAACACAGGAATGATATTAATGTACTCTTCAGGAGTGCAAATGTCTCTCCACTTGCTCTTAGCCACGTTTACAGTCAGGTTTGAGAACTTCCCTAGATGAATATTGGACTTTGGCAAACAGTGTGAGTGGAAATCAGGCACTTACACATTCCCGGGCAGAGACTAGCCCTAGCAAGCTAACCAGAAGTCTTTTCTTGAGTCAGTGTAAAAATAAAAACATAGTATAAATTTTAGTAAATTAGATAAACTATAATAAAATTAACCAGTAAGTAAATAGACAGTTGACAGAATCATTGAACACAGGTGGCATATACAATCCTTGGATTTGGTGCCTGAAGTCTGATTGAGGCAAAAAGAATCACCTGTGCAAGGACTGACTTCTTATTCCTGTGCCAAGGCATACACACCACGGTATGTTTCAGTGTGCTCCCTCTGCGAGCACAGAACAGCAGAAAGCCCTGGAAATGTTAAATCAAGCTAATAACTCAAAGCAAGCTAACACTAGGGAAGAGTCAGTGAATGCATGTTAATTTCTTTTCTATTTATTCCATAGGTTATTAATGCCTTTCCTCCTAGCTGCTCCTGGAGAACAGACACAATACAATCACATGAAACACACAACTCTGGGCTAACAGGGAAAGAGGAACTTTAGACACGTAAATGAAGCCCTGTCAAGTGGCTTGGAAAAAATCTAGAAATGACATTATGAGCATTATATTCATCACTTAGCCAGTGCTAAGAATACCTCGTCCTTGTTTCTGTAATTTTCTCAAAATTAAAGTGTTTTCTAACTCTAGTCTGAGAGGCTACATTTTAAGAGAAGGTACTTCTACTAATCGAACAGCACAATAACTCCTTCTCTCTGAATTTCTGTGAATCATTATGGAATCATTCCACAAATCTCTCACATTTCCCCTTCTGATTATTACCAACTCCCCAGAGAAAGCTCAAACACAGAATGAGAGCTTTCATCTCCCAAGTTTGTAAGGATTTGGGCAGAATGAGTTGCTTCTGATCCAAATGTCATCCGCTTCGGTAAGAAGACTGCATACTTTACTCGTGGAGATCTCTCCCAAATTGTTAATTTTCTTTTAACTATTCCTTTGATTCTGTCTAAGCATCTGTTTACACACACACACACACACACACACACACTTTAAGCTATCATTTTAACAATTATATTTTGCTTTACAGAAACAAAACTGTAATTCTAATTTTATTCTTTCTTTCTTGTGATCAAAAATACTAATATCAAAGGTCAAATATAGGCTCTGATGAACTCTATAAGAGTTCTGCCTTACCATCTATGAAACCTCTGTGTTCTTCCTTTCTCCCTGGATATGCCTTTCTGTCTGCCTCTACAGAAATGCCTGTCTCTTCTTCCCCTGGCCTCCTCAGGAATGTTGCTCCACCCTACCTTCCACCTTGATATGTAAAAACCTCTTTTGTTCTCAGTCAATTCCTCTGGAGAGCCACTAGGCCTCAAGGACAGGGGATGGTCTGAGCTTCATTGCACAAGAAACAAAGCTATGTGTCTCCAGCCATAGCTTGTCTTTGCCTACATGACCTTGAATTCAAGTACTGGCCTGAGCAGGAAGTTCACACACACATTCTATGGGAATTGTGAGCACAAGAAATTCATAACAAGGCACAGCTGAATATTAAGCTGTGTAACACCAAATAGTCCATGCTAGATGGCTTCCTACTTGACTGACCCTTGGCCTGATCAAGGTATAGCTTTAATACACAGCTGGACTCCTTATAACATATCCTTGTGGCTCGCCACCTAGGGGAAAGTGCTTATCTGGGCTGAGAGAATAGAGTAACACTGTGATCTACTTTGAATCTACCTCAGTTCAAGCCTCCAGTCACTGAATTCCATTCTCAGAGTTTGGTAAATGTGTACAGAATCAATTTTTGTTTGCTTGGTTTTGGGTTTTTTTGTGTTTGTTTTTTAGTAGTAGTATTTAAAGCTTTACGACCAGTTTCCTCCAGAAGGCTGTGTGACAATTAGCAAATCTGCAGTGTGCACTGATTTTTTCCTTGACATAATAACCACATATAAATCAAGAAAATCTCAATGAATCAAACCCTTAGCAGTTCTAAGGTTTACAATCTCATGTCCTTTCCTATCAAGAGCAGGGGGGAGGGGCAGGTCTCCCCAAAACTTAAGATGAAGAAGCCAACAGAACAAAGATGGGGGCTGGGGGTGGGTGGGCAGGGGACTAAACACTCTCCATGCAGGTAAGCTATTTGGTGAGACTTCAGTGAAGAAAGACTCAATTCAGCACCACACAGTTCCCAGACTGGAGATGGGGAAAGAATTCTCCCAATGCCCAAACTCAGCATTCCTTTTAAAACCCTGTCTAGTCTTTTCTCTATCCGGCTGACTGGCAGCCATGTCATATGATTCTGGAATTAAATCCACATAAAAAGAACAACCTAAGTCTGTTTATCTACTCTGTGACAAAAGGTATTGCTTAGATATTATTACCAAGCTGTGAGTTCGACCTGTGTGTCCACAGTCCACTGCTGAAGCTAAGGAGTAGTCTGTGGAGTCTTACTTCAGGTCACTAATTGGGAAACCTTGTTTTTCCATAGTACTGAGATCACAGACAAGAGAGAAAATACACAAAGCTTTGTCCTTGCCATGTCAATCTTGGAAGCAGGTATCAGAGAGAGCTTATGTCAACCTTGGTTCTTGAGAGAGCACTATACACCGATGCCTGGAGTAACCTACACTGAACACTAAGATGAATGAGGGATAAACTCAGGCTGCTGTTGGTTGTGGTTGTTTGTTACCGCAGCACAACTAAGTTCATGCTAACTAACGGAGTAATTGGCAATCCTCGGTATATTTCAAAAGCTTAATGGTAAAAATGTGAACAGGGATGTTCCAAAGGGAAAGTTCAGACTGCAAAACTTGAAAATGTTTGTTAATGTAGACTGAACTTTGGCTGAAACAACCCAAAATATAACCTAAAAACAAAATTTGAAGGGGAGGGGGGGTGCATGCTTGTTTGAGTACAAGCATGCACATTTAACCGCAGCCACACAACCACCCGTGCAGTCCCCACTTCTCTAGTGATTACTCTGCCTTTCTTATCTGATTTGCTGCTCTGATCTTCAGGCCTGGGTGATTGCTTTCAGAATCATATTGCTGAAGCTTTTCGATTTCAATTTTTATGCAGTTCTATCGCTGCACCTTGGGACACTGTTTCCAGCTAGTTCTTTCGTTTCTTTAACAAGATGTGTGTGTATGAAAACAGTGCTCATTCAAAACAAAATATTGCAGCCCTTTATAATAAAAAAAGTGGGGTTTTTTTTACAGATGACATATTACCTAAGAGTTAGCTGTGGTCACGTTGTTTCATTGCTGTGATAGATAACTGTTTAGGAGTCGTGATTTGGGCAAGCCTTCTCTTCAATGCCATCCGCACTGACAACAGTGTGAAGAATTCCCTTCACTAAGGTTAAAGCTACTAGATGTTACTTAGCAGATGAAAGCTCCTACCAGATGATTCAAATTTCTTCATCTAATCCCTGCAACAAACTTATAACACCAGAGCTCTTACTATCTACTTAAAAAAAAAAAAAAAAAAACAAGGTTATGGAGAATTTATTTCCTTGCCCTCTACATTAGTTTCAGAGCCAAATCTTAGCTAGAATTTAAGAATGAGAATCAGGAGGTTCTAATTTAACATTAAAAAAAAATCTGGACTTCATATAAAAATGTTTATTTTTCAATTAAAAAAATCAGAACAAGTTGGAGGGTCGGAGGTTACCTCAAGGGTAGAGCACTTGTCCAGCATGCAGTGAGCTAGTTTAAACCCCAGCAACACACATACTCACAAAAAAAAAATAAAAATAAAATAAAATCAAACAGGTAGTTGGCTAGAACTGGCCAGAATAGAGGATCAACAGCCCAACTGAAGCTGGGAACAGGCTCTCTCTCCACTCAACCAGTCTCTATCCTGCCCCTGTCGGCATTTGCTCTCCTTCTTACCTGCCCCTGGTTCACACTTTGGTGAGCTCTGAAGCTCTAGATCAGTGTGAGTAGCAGGTGCCTTCTTACCCAGCATGTGACCTCACATTTGTACTTTGAAAATACTACCATCATGCTACATACTTGGGTTACTTCTGAAGCCTTGGAGTAGTAACTATTGGTCTAGGCTACAGATTTTTAAAAGGAAGAAATAAATAAATAAACTCAGATACAATTTATGACAAGAATATTAAACTATTCTTGAAAACACTTCAAGGACTGATTATGAAAACAAAAAGATGGTTTGTTTGTTTGTTTGAATCTCTCTCTTCACTTCTGAGACAACCTTGACCTTACTTCCTTTCTCAACACAAAGGAAACAACATTGCTGAGTTTATTGGTAGTTCATGGGCAGCAGCCAATAAAGGCACTCAAAAGCTTCTCATTGAAAACACATTGTCAAATGATGGAAAACAGCCTTTCACAAGCAGCTGGCATCAGCACCTTTAAATTTGCCTCTGTTGAGCAGCTCAGTGATTGAGCATTTGCTTAGCAAGAATGAGACACTACCATCCATCCCATCACCAAACCAACAGACAAACAAACCTGGCTGGGCCACATGCCCTGTCATTGTCTCTACTAGAAATAGGCCATCTTAAGTGAAATGAAGTAAGACTCCACACTTGGTCCCCAAGGAAGCTGCTTCCTCAAGCATGCACATAGACACAGGACAGCCAAAAGTAAAGCCTGGCATTAGCCATATGACAGATCAGCATCAAATTCTACAACATGCCGTCTGCTTAAATAGATATCCCTGAACAAGTTTCTTCCCCTGTTAACAGGTTTAATATCACTCACTTCATAGAGGGACCTAAAGATTCAACATGTGTATGAGGTAAAAGGGGCCAGTGAAAGAATAACCTGGCCCTGAGACCAGAGCCAAGGAAGCACACCCTGCCCCTAACTAACTCAGGAATTGAAATCCTACCAATCCCTAAGTACAAAAACCAACCAGTCCCTGATCATGAAAACCAACAAATCCCTGAACATGAAAACCAATCCCTGAGCATGAAATCCAACCAATCACTGATCTTGTCCCAAGCTTAGGAATTGAGATCCTACCAATCCCTACCCTGAACATCTTCTCCCTGGAAACTTTGCCCTAAGAAAACCTATATAAGCCCTGTACCTGTTCAGTTTGGGCCTGCCCTTTTCCCACCCTGGCAGCAGCAGCCACTCTCCTGGATTATACTCTCCCGCTCAATCTCTTGAGTGAGGTTTGTTGTAAAGACTTTCTTTCACCAGAGCAGAGCAGAGATGTGACAACTTTTGCTCTGGGGTAGCTGAGCAGGGCTATAACACTTCTCCTGAGCAGAGCTGTAACAACGTCACTGGGGAAACCATTCCCTGCTTGTGCAAAGTTGTTACACTCGTGTTAGGGAAACCCTTTCCCAGATCAAAGACTGTAACACTTTGTAGCAAGAATCTTAAAAGTCTTATTAATAAAATCAAACCTGAGCCGGGTATTGGGGTAAATGCTGGAAGGTCAGAGAAATAGAACAAGCCACAGCTATCTCACCTCGCCGGATCCTCAGCTGGTCTTGCTTCCTCAGACTGGAAGCCTCTGAGTCCTCATCCAGGATGGGTCTCAGCTGAACTGCTGCTAGAAGCCTGAATGCTTAACCAGCCCAAATGCCTCTCCAGGCCAAATGCCTCTCCAGGGCAAATGCCTCTCCAGGGCAAATGCCTCTCCAGGGCAAATGCCTCTCCAGGGCAAATGCCTCTAGTTTCTGGTCCTCACGCCTTATATACCTTTCTGCTTTCTACCACCACTCCCTGGGATTGAAGGCTTGCTTTCTGGGATTAAAGGCGTTGGTCACCATGCTTGGGTGTATCCTTGAACACATGGATTTCTGCCTCTGGAATGCTAGGATTAAAGGCGTGTGCTACCACTGCCTAACCTCTGTTTTTAATATTGTGGCTGTTCTGTCTCTGACCCCAGATAAGTTTATTAAGGTACACAATATTTTAGGGAACACAATACCACCACAACACTTTGCTGGAGAAACCATCCCCTGCTGGAACAGAACTGTAATACTTCTGTTGGGATATCTTTCCCTTCAGAGCTTTAGGTATTCCTTGGCTTCCAACTGCCAGGACATCTTTCCCTTCCAAACTGTAGGTACTCCTTGGCTTCCAACTGCCAGTATACCTTTCTCTTCAGAGCTGTGGCACATGTGTATCCATCTATATGTGATGTCTGACACATGGTGAGCACATGATAAATGGTAGTGAGTGCTATTAATAAAGACATTCAGTGTCCCTATTGGACTATTTTCTCAAGTACTACTGTTCTATTGCTTTTCAAAATAGTACAATACTTCAGGACCTTTAAAACTACCTTGGTGAAGACTGATACAGAGCCATTGTGTCTTAAGAATCATAGAAATGATTCTATCTTGGACAAGTTAAAGATTTTCCTTGGGCTTAGCAAATGAAGGTACTTGCTGCCAAGGCTAATAACAAAAGTTTGATCCTCAGGACCTACATGGTGGAAGGAAACAGATTCCCACAAACTGACTTCTGACTTTCATATGTGCACTGTGTTACACACATGCACACAAATAAAAATAAACAAATACATTAATTAAAGATTGACCTTATTCTCAATTAGAAAAATGACAACAGGACTAAACCAATACAAGAAAGAGAAAGAATATCAAATAATTCAATGAGAACTGTCTTATTGAAGCAGGGTCTTATTATATAGTGCAGACTAGCCCAGAACTCACAGCAATCCTCCTGCACAGAATTCCTGAATTCTGGAATTGTAGCCATGAGCCATCATAATTGGCTTAATGAAAACATGTCTGAAATGAGGAATAAAAGAAAATATTTATGAGAGTATGTGAATTATAATGCTACATTAACAAAAGAAAACTTATCCTGAAAACTATTCAGTCTAAACTTCTACATTGCTCAGGAACAACAATAGCTTTCTTCAAAGAAAACCTAAGAATAACAATTGAACTTTCAAATGTATCAACTGTGTATAGTGGTGATATTTTTTCTCTTTTACTGTGAACTTTGAAGGCAGCACTCCATAACATATTGTGGGGATTATTAATATATATGATGTGGTCTCATAAATTCTTAAATAAGAAAAATTCTACAAGGACATCTCATGAATGTGAGTTTTGTTATTTTCAGTATGATTTTCTTGTAAGCATTTATTTACTATTGTTGACAACATTACAGAAGAAATGTTCAAAATATATTTACTGATTCCTTCCAGACCCTTGTATTTTTTATTGGATGAAATCTGTTGCAGTACAACTGACAGGCATTCTTTTCTTTGAGGATCTCTGCTTTATCTTATGGTAGAAATACATCTGATTGAGTACAGTTCCATTAGCCACAGGAACCTTATGTATTTACCTGGCTTAGTCATTTGTAGCATGACAAAGTAGACCTGGCTCTTCTTCATGGTCCCTCCCATCTCTAAATGTTCAAGTTATTATCATCCTGAGGTCCCTGTTTTAGGGGTTATTTTTTCAGAGATGTTTAATTGACCCGTATGTAATGCATCAGTTGTCAAGTCACAAAAGATAATGTAATAGCAGGTTAAGCCCAGGCCAGTTATTTCTGCTTCAGAAAGATGTCTCAGAGAGACCAATACTGAATGCTCATTTCCACAATGGAATAGTTATCTATATAGAGAAGAGACTCACAGCTGCAACATAGACTTGAGCTGTTGCTAGGAAAGGACCAGACATAGACAGCTGGATAAAAGGAATAGCTTGATCCCTAAGACTCAACATTGCTACAGCGAAGGAGTAGTAAGTCCCAATTATTGTCATTTATTATGGTGGCTGGCAACTCAGCAACATTTTAAAACCATATAAACAACATTGGGACTTGGGAGAACCACTACTTATTTTCTCAAGTAACAAATATTTTAAAATGACATAAAATGAACCCTACCATGTTTATCCTTTATTTTTCTTTACAAAAGAAAATTCCTTTAAATATTAAAAGATCGGCATTAGAAGATATCCATTCCTTTCCCAATTTTTTATTATAAAATACACAAGACACAAAACTTAGGATTGCAGCCACCTTTCAGTCTATAATCCTGTGGTATTAATTACACAACATATGGCAACACTGAACATCTATATCCATTCAATAGTCATCCTCCCAACAGCCTCTCTCACCCACTTGTCTTCTGTTTCAAAGTTTTCAACTGCTCTGAGCACCTTCCTAAAGGGAATCATTACAAAGCATCTTTTTGCAGCTGGTTTATTTTGTTATCCAATGTCCTTAAGATTCATCTATATTATGGGACATACCCGAATTTTCTTTTTTCTTTTTTGTCAGTTATAGTGCTGCACACATGTAATCCACAAAACAGGGGCAGAGGCATAAGGACCATGAGCTAAGGCTATCAGTGTCACAGCAAGACGCAGCAGATTGCTCTGTGTATTTTTACAAGATTCCATGGTCAGCCATCAGAACACAGACCCTGTGATGCAGAGAAAGAAAGCTTTTCAACTGCCTGTCATGAGACTACGGGTCAGAGGTAGATGGTCGATACTGTGCTAACACCCAGAATTGTCCAAGGCTAACCACAATATACTACCCAAGCCTTCCTCTGGATATTGTAAGCTTTTAATAGACTCCAGGGCACCAAAGCAGTTAAATCAACAGATTCTACCTGTGCAAAATTGCCCAGGGACGAGAAAGATTCATGCTGTTTCCTGTCCTGCTATCTTCCAGAATCCTCTCTGAAGACATTCTTTTAGTCAAATAAATTTTGGTTTATGTCATCACAGACTAGCTAAACCTGGGCCATTTGAAGCCATGTGTTCATGATGTATTTAAAAGACATATATGGCCAGGCACAGTGCTGTACCACTGTAATTCCAACACTTAGGAGACAAGGACAAGGGGATCACATGTTTAAGGTCAACCAGGGTTACAGAAAAAAAACCTTATCAAAAAAAGTCATAGCTGGAGGTGATGGCGCACGCCTTTAATCCCAGCATTTGGGAGGCAGAGGCAGGTGGATCTCTGTAAGTTCGAGGCCAGCCTGGGCTACAGAATGAGTTCCAGGAAAGGCGCAAAGCTACACAGAGAAACCCTGTCTTGAAAAACCAAAAAAAAAAAAAAAAGTCATGTACATTAATAATAAAAATGCAAAAATCCTATGCATAAGACATTTTATTAGGGAATATTTTAATTTTTATTATATACTTTTGTTCTAAGACTGAGTTCCAAATTAATTGCAAATAATTATGATAACATATGCTAAATTTAAGAAGAATACAGAAACAAATCTTAGAATAATAGTAGATGGGGCTGGTAGGATGATTAAACAGGCAAAGTTACTTGCCCTGCAAACCCGATGACCTGAGTTGAACCATCAGAACTCACATAATGGTGAAAGGAAAAAACTGGCAAGTCTTTTTATTATGCAATAAATCTTTATTCATAAAAATTGTAGCTACTCAAAAGTGGTTTCTGACCACTAATATGGAGTAGAAAAGCCAGGAAGTGGTGGTGTATGTCTTTAATCCCAGCACTTGGGAGGCAGAGGCAGGCAGACCTCTGTGAGCTCGAGGCCAGCCTGGTCTATTGAGTGAGATCCAGGACAATCAAGGCTACATAGAGAAACCCTGTCTCAAAAAAGTAAAAAACCAAAAGACAAAATGAAGAGGAGGAGGAAGAAGAGGAAGAGGAGGAGGAGGAGGAGGAGAAGGAGGAGGAGGAGGAATGAGAAGAAAAGATGGAGTTGAGAGCTAGGATGAATGTGGTATCCACTGCACATACCCACTATGAACTCTGGGTCTCCAGAGATTCTGGTGCCTAAAACTACATCACTTTCTTCTCTGCCAGTGTCCCTGATAATGTGCTGCAGAAAGTGGGAATCTGAATAAACCATTTTAAGAGAAAGAAAACATTATTAGGAGATTTATTAGACCAGCATTCCAGAGTATTTTTTCATGGTGTTCTGTATACAGTTAATTGAAAAGACATCAAAGTAATACACCCCTGGGAAACTGAAAAATTCAGAAGGTCTTGTTAAATTTCAATATGTTAGTGGCCTGCGAGAGAAGAGTATGCACTATTTCTCATTATTATATTTGACTATGGAAACTGAGTTTTTGGAACCTGAACTTTTTGTGTTTTACATTTAAATTAGAATTCTGGTATTGAATAGATAATGCCAAAAACTAGAGTATATAGTTAAGATACAAGAATACATTCTTTCAATAACCTTCCATTTCATAGTGGATGTAACAGTCTACTTTAGGTAGTGGTTCTCATCCTTCCTAAATGCTGTGACCCTTTAATACAGATCCCCATGTTGTGGTGACCCCCAACCATAAAATTACTTGGTTTTGCTACTTCATAACTGTAATTTTGCTACTGCTATGAATTGTGATGTAAATATCCGATATGCAGGATATCTGATATGGGATCCCCAAAGGGGTCACAACTCACAAGTTGAACCAGTGACCCAAATAAAGCCTTGCCTTCACATTATTGATGAAGTCCCTTTTGAAATTCATAGGTAAATGACCTTTCAAAGCAAAATTTAGATAAACAAAATGGAAAATTAACCATGCCTTCATCTTTCTTGATTTATGAACAATTATTAAAATATGGTTTATTTTCATTTTGGTCTGGTTTGGGGTACATTTTTCCCTATTTAGCTATTAACAGCTTAGCCATTTACTTAAATATGAAATATATGCAAGCAAACACCCAGAACAGTTCTACTCTGCTGTTGTAAAGTAACAAACAAGGCAGGCTACTGTCCCACACAACTGTTGAAGCAACAACTGCAGATCGTCAACAGAATTACTATTTTAAAGACTAAAGTCACTGTTCTACTGTCTATCATTCTGTGTGTCCTTAGTAGTCATGCTTGAAGGATATTTGACTATAATCAAATGGTTAGTCATGCTAGCTATTTGCAATTCACTGAGGGAGCCAGGTTTGACCTGTAATGTTTAATCCAAATTGCTTTAGAATAAACTTTATGACCTTTAAGTCAGTTGAAAATCTGAATTTTTTTCTAGTCATCAGCAAAGACTGCTCTTCAACCCTCTCTTTCCACCCCTATCCCCTTCCACCCACCCATGCACCCTTTGTTTCAACCTCCCTTGTGTTGGGACTATGGGCATCTACCATGACTGCCTACTTCCAAAATTCCTGTAGCTAGTGAATCTAAGTCACCAATACATTCAACAGCTGCCATGATGCCCTCCTCTTTCCCTTATACTCTTTCCTCATAAACTTTTTCACACGCACACACACACACACACACACACACACACACGCACACACACACACACACACAAACGCGCGTGCACGTGTGTGTGTGTGTGTGTGTGTGTGTGTGTGTGTGTGTGTGATAAGGATCAAACCCATGGCCTCACATATACTGTGTAAGTACACTGAGTACATTATACCCTCAACCTGACCCCTGATCTTTGTAACAGCTGCTTTGGTCCTTTCCAGAGCAAGAAATGGTAACTAGGATTCCTTAGGTTGGTATATACATCCAGGATTAGCATGGTTTTCTCTGAGGAAGATTAATAACAGTAGCCATTCAGACAGCAGAAAACAGTAGTAGATAATAATGAACCACATGTTAGGACAGTCAGCAGATGTTCAAACATCTTTTTTAGAAGTTCAAGTCTAGTCACGTATCCTCTTCTGCAAATAGAGAAAGCTTTGATGCTAATTAGAGAGGAAGATTACACATTCTGGTGTCAGAGTACCTCGAGATCATTCTTTATTAATGCCTCATTCTTCCCCACATCAAGCTTTCTGGCCCTTTCACTTTTGAAAGAGCTGCTACTGAAAAGTAATAACAGGAGCCTCAGGGGTCTCCTGGCTTCCACTTTAAACACTTCCAACTCCACCAAGGTAAGCTATGGATCTATTTACATTTAGAGTGTAACCTGCTTTCTGAAAACTGTCACAATTGGTATGGCTACAAAGATACAGTCCATTGGCAATAGCCTCCAGGCACATGGTATAAGGTCCATGCAAAAGATTGGCATTTGGTCACTCCTTTAATAAATTCCTTAACTTCTTCACAAGCAAGTCTGTCATTTTATCTATGAAATGAAAACATTAGACTTTGTCAGTGTTTCCTGAATTTGTTATACCATAGTAGTTACCCAGAAATTGGGGGGATAGGGCAGAGGTACCATGCAGTCTGCAGCCCCAGCTCAGACTCAGACCTTCCAGCAAGAGGGGATGGAGTCAAATTCAGGGTTGACTGTAGGAGCCTTTTTCCAGGCCATGGGCAGAGAGGAGGAAGGAAGACTGTTCAAGAAGCCAAGGCACACCGTTCCCTTGAGCTGAGGAGACCTTGCTGATCTGAGATGTACTTGGTTCCTACACCAGGAGACAGATGCTTGCCAAAGTTTCCTTACATCAGCAGCTCTTAACATTTCTTTGCGAAGTCTACAGGCTGAGTGCTCCAGGCTTTGGGGTCATCAGATCTCTGCTGTAATGACTCATACATGCTGGTATGGAGTAAAAGTAGTCACAGACACGAATTATAGAAACTAGTGCGGCTGGAATCTAGCAAAACTGATACTTGAGTTTCATTTCACTGTCATATGTGATGAAATGTTATTCGTCTGATTGTATTTCCAACCTTTTAAAATTACAAAAATTGTTCATAGCTCTTGGGAAATTAAAAAAAAAAACAGTGGTAAACAATTTACTGACCCCATTCTTAAGTGTAAATGCCAAATATCAGAGGGTATCCCATTAATAAAAAGGGAGAGACAAAAATCAAGTCTCCATCTATCTCCCTTCGTTCTTTCTTTCCTTCCTTCCTTCCTTCCTTCCTCCCTCCCTCCCTCCCTCCCTCCCTCCCTCCCTTCCTTCCTTCCTTCCTTCCATCTTTCCTTCCTTCTTTTTCTTTCTCTAATCTTCCCTTTTTTCCTCCCTTCTTTTGATTTGTTTTGAGGTTTGAGACAGGGACTTACACTGTAGCTCAGGCTAGCTTTGAACTTGGGGCAGTACTCTTTCCTGGCCTCTCAAGTGCATGAGACACTGTGGTAGTTTGAATAGGAATGGCCCCCAAAGGCTCATAGATTTGAATGCCTGGTCACCGGGGAGTGGCACTATTAGGAGGTGTGGCTTTACTGCAGTAGGTGTGGCCTTGTTGAAGGAAGTGTGTCACTGGGAGTGGGCTTTGGGGTTTCAAATGCTCATGCCAGGCTCAGTGTCTCTTTCTCTCTTCCTGCTGGCTGCTGATCCAGATGTAGAATTTTCCGCTACCTCTCCAGCATCATGTCTGCCTGCATGCTGCCATGCTTCTCACCATGATGATAATGGACTAAACCTCTGAAATGTAAGCCAGCCCCAGTTAAATGTTTTCCTTTATAAGAGTTGCTGTAGCCATGGCATCTCTTCACAGCAACAGAACATTGACTAATACAGACACCACGTTAGGCTTCACTTTCCTCTTCAGTGGTAGTAGCCGAAGTAGGGACATGAGAACAGCACTACAGATATGGGCAGTGCAATTCTCCTGGGTGTGGCGACCTCACACCAGGATGGGTCCTGTTGCATAACCAACTTGTAGTTGGTGTGTGTGTTGGGGTAGGTCACTGCCTCAAACCCATGTTCTGACCTGCAATGTTACAGTTACGGTCTAACATACAGCCTTCCAGGCTGTTCTCCCCGAGGTTCCAATCATTCTGAGAGAGATGATATTTGAGGATCGCTATCGTAAACAACCTCCCCTACTAACTTACATGATCTAGACTAAGAAGAGTCATACTGGAACCAAGGCCTAGATCGAGAATAAATTCAATGTTCATGATATAGTTAAGGTCCAACCTTCTCTGTGCAGCAAGTCTGATCTTTCCAATTTTATGAATATGAAATTACTCAAATAGAACCACTTACCAAAGTTAGCATTAGAAGGTGAAGAGGGTGTCTCAGTGGAAAAAGTGTTTTCTATACAAGCTTTTTGACCCAAGTTCAATGTCCAAAACCCATGGTAAGGTGGAAGGATACTCAGCTCTACCCTAGCTACCCTCCTCCCCCAACACATTCAATAATAATAAATAAAGTAATTTTTTAAGTAAGTGAGCCATTGCTGTTGACCATGAAGTCCTGGTAGCAAGAAAAACAGTGAAAAGTAATGCCAAGCAAAGAATATTCAGGGGAATTAGGCCATAAAAAATCACTCTATGGTGAGCTGATGGGGCCACCAGCGGGCAGATTAGAAGAAATGCTCTCTCTCCTATTGCTTTTCAAATGCTGTGACAATCATGAGCCACTGAAAAACTCAGCAGCACACAAAGCAAGCAAGCCCACAGTAATCAGGATGGTGAGGCTCTTTCTGAGCAAAGAGGTTGGGCAGACCAAATGTCTGTGACAACTTTGCTTTAAACTGTAGTGACAGCTATGAACCAAAGGGCAGTCTTGCTTGGAATAAACTGTTTCATGGCATCTCCTGGCACAAATAGCAATGCTCATCAGAAAGTAGCATCCTGAATACAAAAGACAGAGCTGGTTGTATCGATTCTGAATGGGGTCAAATATCTAAAGAGGCTATTATCCGATTCATCATCTTTTCTATTCCCAAACTTACACTACCTTGATCCCAATTTCTACCATTGTCTTTCATGTTCCTCGCTCTTCCTTCCTATTAAAGGTGACTGGTCCTCTTTACAGCTCAAACGTGTTCTCATATAACAGCCATCTGTAACTCAAAATGCAGACATCTGATCATAGTAAATCCTTCCTATTATCCTGGAATTTCATTTAGAAATGCTTTGCAACACACTCAGAGAACTGTATTAATATTGTGATACCTGTATTGTATTAAATTATTATGATTAGAGACCATTTTTTTTCAATGAAATAGTAAGAATGAAAAACATACTTTTATCTTTGTGCCATGCACTGTTCGGAAGTCATTCATATGGTCACTACATTTATAATCAAAAAAGGTTAGGAGTTGTTGCACCTATCATTTTAATAAGAGAAGGAAAGTTGCTGAGAAAAACAGCAACTCGAGAATGAGTAACATTCCTTGAGTTCCAGCAGAACAATGCGGTCACAGAGAACACAGTGGCTTTGAATATAAGAGAAAGTCATAGAGTAGGCCAAGTTTCACTGTGATGAGCTTTATTATAAGAACTCTACTACATTCTCATCATGATGCTAAAACAAATCCTTATGTTTTCCTCCCAGGAAGAAAATCTTCCTTTGTCCAAGATATCCATAGTTTTTTTTTATTCTCCTTAAGGATATCATTTTAGCAAAGCCTAACTTAGGAGTAGGAGTTCTATCAAAGCTTAACTAACCTAGGAGGAAGAGTGTGCCCAATCCCACGATGCTTGATATTGAAAAAGGGAAGTATCCAGCACCAGCTCACTAAAAACTGAGACCCAACCATAGGAATACAGAACACTTAACACTGTCAACAAGACTCCTGTACAACAGAGAACCCCCATTACACTGGAGGTAAGAGACAGCAAGACTCAGTACCTGTGTTTAATTCTTTTTATTATTGTTTCAGAATTTTATACATGCCTGTAATGTGTTCTGATTAAATCTGTACTTAATTCCTCCTCTCCAGTTCCTCCCTCTGGTGGTTTGCATGAGAATGGCCCCCATAGATCCATATAATTGAATTCTTGGTCCCTAGTTAGCAGAACTGTTTTGGGAAGGATTAAGAGATGTGACATTGTTGGGGGGGGGGTGTATCACTGGGGGTGAGTTTTCAGATTTCAAAAGCTCATGCCTGGCCCAGTCAGTTCTCTCTCTGTCTCTCTGTCTCTCTCTCTCTCTTTCTCCCTCTGCCCCTCTCTTCTCCTCTGCCCCTCTCTCTCCTTCTCCCTCTCCTTCTCTCTCTCCATCTCCCTCTCCCCCCTCCAGTGCCTCCAACTTTTAGGTAAGATCCAAGCTCTCAGCTACTGCTCCAGTGCCATGGCTACTGCTGTCTTGCTTCCCACCATGATGATCATGGACTCACCCTTGGAAACTGTAAGCAAGACCTCAATGAAATGCCTCCTTTGATAAGTTGCCTTGGTCATGGCTTCTCATCATGGCAGTAGAAGAGTAAATAGGACATGTCCTTCTCCTTCCACCATTTTCCCCTTCCAACATCAAGGACCTCATTTTTAAAGCCACTGAGTCCACTTAGTGCTACCTATCTCAACACAAAATAATAGAGAATGATGCTACAATTCAGTAATGGAGTATTTGCCTAGCATGTGCAATGAAGGCCCTGGTTCAATCCTCAGTACAAAGAAAAAAAATAAATCCTTAAGGAAAAGGAGGCGTGCTAACATCCATCCCAAGAAAATAGAAGTAGCTATATCAATTCTATTTTGAGCAGACTTTAGAGCAAGGCACACCATCAGAAATACAGAAGGGAATTATATAGTCGTAGAAGGATTATAGAAGACAGAGAGTCCTTAATGAATATATGTCTAATGATACAGTATCAAAATACATGAGGCAAACTAATGGAAACAACTACCAGGAGACATAGAATAATACATTATTCAGGTTGGACATTTCAATATTCTGCAGTTGGTAAGAGATCCAGCAGGCAGTATTTCAGTAAGGGAATAGTTGAACTGAACACACCACCATTTAATTAGATCCAGCTCACATTTGTGTAATAAGCCATTCACCAACAGAATAATACATTCTCCACAAGCCCATGTGAAGCATCCCTCAGTGTAGACCACATTCTATGTCATTAAAAAAAAAACAACCAACACTTAACCAAACTGAAAGGAATAGGAATCACACAAAGTATGTGCTCAGGGCAGCACTGAGTTAGATTAGAAATCAATAACAGAAATGTAGCTAAAACCACACATTGCTTTATAACATCTGGCTAAAAGAAGTCTCAAGAGAAGTGAACTGTTTGGAACAAATGAAACTAAGAACAACACCTATCAAATTCTAAGATGCACCTTCTCTTTCTGATTTACTCTGCTGCCATTCATGCCTAGACTAGAAGTCCTAGTGTCACTTTTAATGGGATGCTCAGTGATGCTAAATCAAACTAAGAATGAATGGTTTTCCTTGAACAAGAAGCCAATGAGAAGGCAGAAAGAACAAATGCAAAAGCAAAAGGCGAGCCCTACATTGAGAACCCAAAGACGGAGGATTATGGGACACTCTGAGAAGTAAGAATAGCAGACAGTGTCAGGAGGAAGCTCAGATATTCAATCGGATGAATCACTCGAGACTTAAGCCCTCAGAGCAAGAGATGATCTTATCTCTGATCTGCTAAATGAAGCAGAGACTCCACAAGGTGGTAGAAGATACAACCAGACACCACATGCTGTTGAATGGGCCGGTCCTCCAGGGTTTGCACCAGCTATAGGAGCCTTGAATGTTTGTGTATTGCAGAAAAAAAAATTACCTTCTGGTGAAGACTGCAATACAGAAATCAGATTCTCTGTTAAAAATGACAGTCCCAAAATGCTAACGTCCAAACTGGTCAGGCACCATTCCTGCTCGTGGAAATACCTGGAGGAGTTGAAATCTACAATGGAGATTGAAAGATAAAGGTTTCCAATACCCTGGACCAGACAGCTCAGCAGATGATGCTGGATATGGGGAGCCTGGATTGGTACAAATGCCAATAGGAAGTTTTTGCTCTGAGCCTTTGGGGGATAGAGTTCATTCACTGCTATACATCTGAAAAAGTGAAGTGTGTCTTACTTGTCCTGTTCTAATACTGTTCTGGGGTAATCTGTGGATACCGTCTGTAGCTAATGCCCTTGGCCTAATGTTAACAGTAGGAGAAGGGCTATTGGGGGTGGTCAGGATCAGCCCCAGCTCATCTTTACCTCTAGACTAGTTCAGTGACAGGAAGATGACAGGTCAGATGTGTTGCATGGCCTTCACTGAACACCTGTTCTTTCCCTTGCCCTAGTGTCTAAAGTGTGATATGCACTCTTTCCCTGCCCTTTGAGTATAAAATGCATGTGAAGCTTATGATAAAGGAAAACTGGTTTCATAGTTACTATTTTGGTGGAATAGTTGTCTGTATTAGTAAACATAATTTGAATCTAAGCCATGCATATATTTATTTATTAAAACAAACTGTGTATGTTGGAAAAAATTTAGGATGCAGCAAAAGCAGAAAGAGAAAAAGAAAGATCCAAAAGTAGGAAATAGAAAAAGAAGGTTAGATTACAGCCAACATAACCTTGAAAAAAGAAATGACCAAGTAGGGTTTATCCCAGGTATGCAAGTCCTGTTTAACATTCTAGAGCCAATTATCATAACCCACCATACCAAAAAGCACAAGAAAAAAAATCACAAGATTGTATCAGTAGCTGGGGACAAGATATCTACTTGTGATTAAAAAACCTTTCAGTGACTTATGAAATTTCCTCAACTTGACTTCAAAATAAGAAGAGAAGAATAAAATAGAAATGAGAGGAAAAGAAGAAACTGAAAGTTAACATCTACCTAATAGTGAGAAACTAGAACTTTCCCCTCAGATAGGCTACAGAACAAAGGCATTCTTTTCACACCATTCCACTGACACTGACCAAGTACTTCAAGGCTTAAGTGATGGAATAAGGGAAAGATGGAAGGGAAGTGTAGGGAAGAAGGGGTGAGGAGGTACGGGGTCCAGGTGGATAAGGAAGATATCAAACTATCTATTCACAGATTACATGATTGCCTATGTAAAACACTCCAAGTGATTACAGCAAGTCTGCAAAAAAATAATGTTAACATAAAAATATTATTTTTAATTCTAAGATACATCAATGAATGCGTGGAATTTGAAGTGAGAAAATGTTTACTTCAGTAACATTACTAAGAGAGAGGAAAGGATGGCAGGATAGAGTGAAGTGGAGTTTTATACTACACTGAAGGTGGGCACAAAATGTTATTTGGCAGAAACCTACAGAGCTAAATAATACAGAGAGAGAGATCTAATGTAAATAATGGACTTAGGTCAATGTTTCAATACATTGACCATCAATTATAGTCCATCAATTATAGTCCATCATATAGACCATTATAATGGTCCATCAATTATAGTAAAGGTACCTCACCAATGCAGTATGTTAGCAGGGAAATTATCTACAGAGAGCAGGAATATTGAAATCCCCTACACTCTGTTCAATTTTTCTATTCAACTAAAATTACACTTTAGTGAAAAAAAAAATGAAATCTCTTAACAGAGAAAAATTTTGGCTTAAAAAAAGTTAAAAACAGTTCTGTGAAGTAGGTACTATTGTTATCACTGCATTCCAGAAGAGACAGGTGCGGCTGAATGTTGAGGAATATTATTTTAACTAGGCAAAGATGTGTTGCATTTGTTTATGCTGCAGAATATTAATTTAACTGTGTAAAGGTATGTTACTTTTGTTTATGCTGCATTTGCTTAACAATGTAAGGATGTGTGTTTAATTATGTAAGATGTGTTGCATCTGTTTCACCTTGCCTGCCGAAGGCACCTAATTGGTCTAATAAAAAGCCAAATGACCAATAGCTAGGAGAGGGATAGGTGGAGCTGGCATGCTGAGAGAATAATAAGAGGAGAAATCTAGGCTCAAGGGGAATGAAAAACAAATGAGAGAAGGAAGAAGCAAGAACAAGAAGCCATACAGATGCCAGCCAGCCAGATACAGAGAAGCAGTTAAGTAAGATATATAGAAGTAAGAAAGGTAATAAGCCCCAAGGCAAAAGGTAGATTGTAGTAGGTAGTTGTTCCACCTTTGATCTGGAAGTACTGCCCCAGTGAGGCTTCAGGTAAGTGTCACGCCTACCTATGACCTGCCCCTGGGGTGTGGCCAAGACAGGAGCCCTTAAGAAAGGAGATCAGGATGTGCCGGGTCTCTTAGTTCCTTGTGATCCTGGATGCTGGATGGTAGACCACACCGCTGGACTACACTGTACCTCTCCGGGAGCCTATAACTAACCCCTTTCTGGCTGTAAGTTACCCCAAAATAAACCTCCCTTTTAACTTTGTGGGGTTGCCTTAATAAATCCCCCAATAGTAGATAAAGAGAAACAGGTTAATTTAAGTTAAAAGAGCTAGGCAGAAATGTGCCTGTGCTAGGCCAAACATTCAAAACTAATAATAAGTCTCTGTGTCATGATTTGGGAACTGGTTGTTGGCCCAAAAGAAAAAAAAAACCTATTACAACTGAGAGAAGGTGAATAACTTATTTATGACCATATGACTGATGAATGGGAGAATCATGGTAACTGAGTGCAGCCAAGACTCAGATCCCGGTGTCTTCACTGTACAGAGAGGCATACATGGATTATGATAATATGCATTTATACACAAATCCATATATTCTGGATCAACATCTTGATTCTGTGGATGAGGAACTAAGTGGAATGGAAAAGAATATTAGAAAATCCTCATGATTTTTGTTGGCAATTCTGCCCTACACAAAAGAGGATGGCTACCAAATGTCTCCACTCTCTTAAGTGATTAGTAGCCCACACCTCACTGTCCAGATGATTTACATTGGAAAGCAGTCTCCTTCATAAGGTATTTGTGTTCTTTTATACATCATTCCAAACGTTAAGCATTTGTTATATTTCCCTGGGATCCAAGGAAGAGAAAGTTGAGGGCAGAAAAATGAGACCTACTTGCTGTGGGATGTTCTGTATGTTAAATGTGTTGCTCTGATTGGTTAATAAATAAAACACTGATTGGCCAGTAGCCAGGCAGGAAGTATAGGTGGGACAAGGAGAGAGGAGAATTCTGGGAAGTGGAAGGCTGAGTCAGAGAGATGCTGCCAGCCACCGCCATGAGAAGATGTTAAGATACTGGTAAGTCACGAGCCACGTGGCAACTTATAGACTAATAGATATGGGTTAATTTAAGATAGAAGAACTAGCTATCTAGAAGCCTGAGCCATTAGGCCAAATAGTTTAAATAATATATGCGTCTGTGTGTTTATTTTATAAGTGGGCTGTGGGACTGCAGGGTATTGGCGGGACCCAGAGAGAAACCACCAGCTACACCTACTACTTCCTGGTGACCTTCCAGTACTGGTTCCCCATATTCTCTCTGTTTGCCTCTTGCTTTGGGGGACCATGGAGTTGCTCCACCAGCAGCCTATGTGACACACCATGTAATGTGTATCAGATGAATGCTCGGGTTTTATAATGCATGCTCCCTTCTCCTCTTGTGCATTCTAATGGGAAGGAGCCCTCGGAATGGGAAACAGAACTTTTGTTTCATTCCCTGGCCCCCTCCGGGGCACACATTTGTTGAAAACCTATTTGTTCAATAGTTTGCAATGAACCGAAGTCAGGCATAATTCTGCACACATCCTCCCTCTTCTGGAAACTGGATACATGGTGAGAGATAACCTATCCTTAAGGTGCTTGCAGAAAACCAGGGGGCAGACAACTTCCAAACAATGCAGGAGAAAGAATATGGCATTATAGCATAAACTGCATAAACAAATTATGGGAGCAAAAGAATCCAATAGAGTTAGTCATGGTAAGCTTCTATAAATGAGAAATAAAATATTCAGTATGCTTTTTAGAAATGTCTTTGGAGGAGGGAAGAGAGTCATAGAGCACCTTCTCCCCACCTGCAGTCACTAATGATTGTACTACATACTGATGTACCTAACATCGGAGAGAGTAGAGAGAACCAGCCAGGCAGTGTTGCACAGTCTATTTATAAGACAAGCCAGGTTACATCTAGTAAAGCAATAATCCGAAGGGGAAGCAATAAAAAAAGAATAGTAGCATTCACTTCCCAGAGAGCTAAGAGATGCTCATTTATATAATCTTGTAGTAATCTGGGGAACAGAAGCCTCACAAAGCAGCTTCTGTCTGTCACACTGTCTGTCCCTAAGGCCTTGACTGGTCACAGTTTGCTTCTGGTTAACACTGATTGACATCTGATGAACATTTACTCTTCTGCCTGCCCTGGCTGCAAGTATCTGTAGGAGCAGCCTGTGGCCTCTGGCCTATGCCCCTGCAAGGCTTCTTCTCCACAGGGAGGTGGTAGGCTGCCCTGAGCAGAGACTCAGAAATGGCACTGAGTAGCAAGAGGTCCCTGAGGCTTGGGACTGGAAGCCTGGGTCATCCCTTCCCCAGCTGCTTGGTAACACTGTGTAGGACAGACAGGCTCTGTGTTCTGAGGCTAAAACTCAAAGCCCAACTGGTTTTCTTACCTTTATCCTCTTGTCTGCCAGCACAAGAAAGTCCCTAGTCATTGATTTGTGGACAGCCCCTGTCCACACACCCTGGAGCTAGGCTTTTTTTGGCAGGTACATGAGGCCTCCAATTAAAAACAAAATTAAGTAGATAAAAATCCTAGGTCGCTTTGTTTTTAATCATGGCAGTTTATCTGGTGTTCATCTCTGGTCCCTTGAAGAGCTGTTCAGAGTTGATGGTGGTCTGTGTAGACGCTGACTATCTAATGACCTCTGTGAGTGGATCTCACAACAGGCTGAATTCAGCCAGTGGAGGCCCTCAATTTCCATTTTCACACAAATCCACAATTTGCAAACCACACAAATGACAACAAATCACCAGCTCTGAGTGGGCTAGTATACTCATCTCTGGAAACGGTTCCGAGGACTTTCTACAGTGATTTCTAGGAAGCTGATGTACTGCAGATTGGCTTCTAACTTGCAGGGTGCACACACTTTTTAATGAGTCACAAGTGGCCTGGGGCAAAGCGGGCATATTCCAGTGATAAAATGGCACAAACTGACATGTGTCAAAACTTGTGGAAGGCTTAAAATGGATCCCTCTGATAATAAGTGTAAAATTATGACTGAGGAAAACAAGTTACTTCAAGAAAAAAAAATTCAGTAAAGATATTCAGAAGAAGTATCTCTCCCCCCCCCCTTTTTTTGTTTTTTCATTTATCACACAAGTTTGCAAGATGTAGGGCGAAATAGTCCTCAGAAGCCATTGCTTCAAGTGTCAGATTATTACAGTTGCTCCCATTTATGCAGCTGTGCTGTTTTAGCTTCAGTCCCCCACGTGTAAATTGAAAATAGAATAAGAGCATTTACCTGGGGTAGAATTGAACAGGTGCTCTTCACCTGGTGCAAAGTGAATGACAATGTGAGGAAATTATTCATGTTGCTTTTTGTTTGTTTTTTTTTAATCAACTGCTTACAGTATCCAGTAAAAAATAATACAAATCTAGATCTTGGTTTAAAATATTTTTTCAGCTGAGGGGCAAAGCTTCTTAAGAGCAGAGATCTATCAAAAGGAACAGGGGAGTGTTTGTCTCTTCTATATAATGATATTGAAAACCTAGACTTAGAGCCAGGAAGACCTTTGTTCAGACTAGAATCACACAAAATGTCAGACAGGTGCTGAAATATCACAGTTGTTTAAGCATCAAGTCAATGTACAAGTATCTACAACTTCCCAACAAAAATTCTCTTCTCCCTGGCATTTCTCCAGAACATGTAACTTCTGTTAATACTTGAACATTCTGAACCACACTTAACCATCCCAGTGGCACTATAGCTACTAACACAAATGTGACCCCCCAGTACATCCCCAAGGAAGACCAAGTCTTTCTTTGACTGAAGTTATCACAATCGGAATAAAATTCTATCCTTTAAATGGTTTAATTGATATGAACTCCAATCATAAAATTTACACCATTTAAGGTGTACAGTTCAGTGGATTTTAATCTATTCAAATGTTGTACAGACATCACTATAATCTGAAACCCAGTCCCTTATCATACCAATGAGTTGCATATTTCTCCCATTCTATATTTATTTCTTTATAGAAGAAATGGTGATACATTTGAAGATTCAGTCTGGGCCTTTTAAGCACACACACACACACACACACACACACACACACACACACACACACATGCACGCACCTTCTACTTCTTTCCATTTCAAAATCAATGGTCTGCTTCATAAAACAGAAAATGCAGAGGAAATCAGAGGCAACCAAAGCATACTTTTCAGAGTACTATAGGCCAAAGTCATTGAGAAAAAGCAGGCTCTCTGAACTTCCTCCAGCTTGGCTTTGAATAGCAAGAGCCAAAGCTTTTAAAAAGGAAGAAAATGTTAGTTACTTATGATATTTTGTTATAAACAAGAGATTTCAAAGAGAACTCATAATGTCCCTGTCTAGTTGATCAGTTCCTTTCTGGAAGAACTCAAGACAGTTTAGAATGACAAAAGACAAGACATTTGAGAGCTGGAGAGATGGCTCAGCAGTTAAGATCAATTGCCGCTCTTCCGGAGGACCAGGTTTGGTTCCTAGCATGCACGTGGCATCTCACAACAATCCCTAACTCCAGCTTCAGGGGATATGACCCCTTACCCCCTTTCTGGCCTCCATGACATGTTCATGCACATGGTATACATACAGATATGCTTGCACACACATAAAATAAGATGAAAATAAATCTAAAAACACGAGAGAGAAAAAGAGAAAGATTTGTAGCCCTTCAATAATCAACAAAGGCAGAATTCTTCCCTGTATGATTCACAACCCTAGAGAAGGCAATGGATTCTGCAAAGATGTCCAAGCAAGAAATCACAGAGTAAAAACACCAGACCCTAGGTCTGTGATAAGCTTAAGTTAACAACCAGGAAGTGTGCTTCTATTAGAACCCTCCTTCCAAGAGCATCTCTGGACTGAATAATCACAGGGGAGCCTCCTAACAGAAATCAAGCCATGGTGAACTGAATAATCTTCACTTTTCCTTCACTGGTCTTTTCTTTTGCCTCTTCTTATTTCTCATAATGTCCCTTTTAATAATCCAAGACATGAGCAGTTATGTGTCTGGGCCCTTGTCAGTGCAATAGTCACATGAATATACAATACATGAAAACATAAATAATTGCACTACCCAGGACACAAATTAGAACAATCTGTTATTTAGGTTCAGATGTTCCTAACAGTCTTAGGAAAAGGTACAGACTCAACAGTACAGGGTCTCTAAAATGTTCTTGAAACAGAGGTCTTTTGTTCTAAGAAAATCTAATCAAATGTTTAAAGAGAAAAAATGGACGTGAAAAGGGGCATTAATACAGGCACAAAGTAATTCTGATCTACTTTATTTTCCTGCTAAAAATCAGGAGATCTGAATCCAGCACACATTTCTACAATAAGAAAAAAATAGCTATATCTGGTGGTAAAATGTGAATTTGTTGACCTAATTTGGTGCTCCAGTTTAAAATTTCCAATGAAACATGGTTTTTATCAAGTTATCTAATCATCTACAGCTCCATTGCTGAGAATATAACTGTCATAGAGCCTGGATCAATGCGTTGTTCATGCCCATCAAGGGAAGCTATTTCTCTGACCTAAATATAGGTCCAGCATTCCAAATTACCCAGAACATGAAAGAGTTAATGCAGTTGATTAGGTCAATGACTTCACTAAGGGACCACCCCTCGGGGAGAGGGACCACCCCCCAGAGAGAGGGACCACCCTAGAAAGGCAAGTTCATCTTAAGCCATGCTGATGACATAGGGTGAATAATTATCCCTTTAATGAGATAATATATTTTCCCTCCCAGAATTCCTGTGTCCAATACAGCCCCTACAAGCCATCATGAGGTCCTGTTGGATCTATCCCCTTCTACTCATACATCTTTCTTTCCAGTTATAGAATAAAAATTCTAAACTTTATTCGTTTCTTATCACATGTACTCCTCTAAATCATTCCAGTACCTTTATGTTCACCCCTCTATTCCATATTCTTTAAGTTCCTATTACTGTTGTCTATGTTTAATTTTTTTCTAGTAAAGAATATAGAGAATAAAGTAGCTGATATGAAAGAAAACCCATAAAGATATCACCCACCCACAGCTGGTTATTTTGCAATAGGCTTTTAATTGGAGTGATCTTCTATAATTGATTCTTCTCATAAATCCTAAAAAGAAATGATTATGACATTACCCAGAGACTGGTGTGTAGCTCAGTAGTTAGGGTGTTGGTTTATACAGGAGGACCTGCATGCTAACCGCACCACTGCATCCAAAGTACATGGTAGTGTCATTCCAGGACTCTAGAAGTGGAGGCAGGCGAATCAGAAGTTTCAAGCTGCCTTGGGCCTACAAGAGACCCTATCTCAGAATAAATAAATAACCAGATGATTAACACTGTATTAGTGACAATGCATAACGTTTTCCTCTGTGCTCACAGTGAAAGCAAACGCCTTATCACCATGCGCACAACAACAATAGGCACTTAGCAAGGTAACTACGAACAGAAGAGCCTGGCGCCTCTGCCTTCCTTATGCATCCTTTGCCCACTATGAGTTCTCCTGCTTACCTCTGCACATAGGATGCCACTCACTCCAGGAGGGTCCATTGACAACTGGGGAGGCAGGGCTTCACCTACCTGGCTTCCCTTCTAGTCTCACTACACAAGACATAACTGAAACACTCCACTGGCAGTTTTTTACAGTGCCCCGTTCCAGAGTCCCCTGAGGACATTGTCCTAAACCTGTATTCAGTTTGGATGAGCAGCACTTGGTGGGACAGACCTCCCCCACCCATAGGGACAATAATCTGTGAAGGAGAGACTGTACCCTGAAACATGGGTAATCATCTGAGAGCCTGCTCTTGCCCTTAAGCAATCAGGACTTCTTGAGACCACCATGCAGAACCAGAATAAGACAATGATCAACCCGGCCTTGGCCATGAGTGCTTAATTATGCACATCTTTTGACCGATGGCCCAGTTCTTTTTCTACTTAAGCCTAAAACTCCATGTCAGTACTCCCAAAATGAAGTTAACATCATCAGACCCCTTTTATCTGTTCTTCCCAAATTATTACATTTTCTTTCTCTGCTTCGCACAATTATCCATCTCTTTAGCTGGGATATTGGAACTAGCCCATTGAGACTCCTACAGTCAGCCTTTTGCTCTGAAATTTCAGTTCTATACCCACTATGACATGATCATATTAAATTTTCAGAAGCCTTCTCTCACAATTTTTCTCCCCAGTAAACTCATTTCTACACTAAGACCATGCAGCTGTTTTTCCCTCTCTCCAGGACAGCCCTATTATCTTTCATTAGACCTTGGTTTAAATCCTACTTTCCTTTCCTAATGTCTAATTGAATTAAGTTTGACCTAAAGCTGCGTCCGTACATATTTTAAGCTTGGACTCAGGGTTTATCAAGGCGAACAGCATCTGGACCGCTATGCGTGACTAAAGTTGTTCTCTCAACAATAACTTCAGTGGGCTTCTCATTGATGGGATTTGCCTTCCTTCCTTAGCTATACCCTCCACTAGACATATGCTGTAGGAGAGAGATCCTGGATCTCCTAAGGCCTAGAGCAATTCCTGGCACATAGCAGGTGTTCCACAAATATCTGTCCAATAAGCAAAGCTGGAAACTTACTTATTGGCTATAATGATACTTCTTATAAAATAATTTGGGATTCTTTCGGCTTCTAGGTATTGGTAGAAAGCTTAATTGTCATGTGAGCACATTCTAAGTGATGTTAAGTGATGTTGCTATTGCCTTTGTTCTTCAAGATTTGTTTCACTTTACCTGATTGGTTATTCCAATAAAACTTGTAATTGTTCTTGTTTATTCGACTTGAGTTAAGCATTTTTGTCTGCACTGGGTAGCATATTTATATATCTACTTTGTATTTGGTACATTTACTTCATATTTATGTCCTAAAAATAAATGGTTGGGACTAAATCACCTGCTCGCATTTGTATTTGTTCTTGATATACACTGCTCTGTGGTTATACCATCCAAACATACACTAAAACACCTGATTGGAAAATGTGACTTCCAGGCTGGGGCGATGGCTCAGTCATAAAGTGCCTGCCCTGGAAGCATAAGGGCCAGAGTTCAGATCTGAGGACCCCAGAGGAAAGGCAGGTGTGGCAGCACACACCTATAATTCCAGTGCCGGGGTTGTGGACACAGGAGGATCCCTGGAGCTCAGTGTCCAGCAAGCATAGCTGAATCAATTAGCTTCCAGTTCTGTGAGAGACTGTCTCAAAAAAAAACCTAAGTGGAGAGCAATTGGAGACCCCCAGTGTTTATCTCTGGCCTCCACACATGCACCTGTACACATGAACATTTATGCATACACCCACAAGAACTGGTACATAGAATGCACACACATACACATAATAAAAGAAAGAAAAGGAAAATACAGCACAAAACACTAAAATATTTTGTAGTCTGCATTAGAGCATTATGGCTATTGTTACATAAGACAGCACAAATATTTCACAGCTGTGGAGAAGAAAGAAAATGATGAAAGGATTTCACGGACTCTTAGTTTTGTTTTGCTTTATGAAGAGGTTGATTTGGGTCCAATTAATTTGTGTTTCAGTTTGATTTCTTTGAAAACAGACACATACCCCACACATGTCTACCCCTACATGTGTGTGTATGTGCATATTCATCAGAGAGTTCTTCACTGTATTCTACAAAGACAAGCAGAAGCTGAAAGGCCCACTGGAAAAAGCAGTTTTCCATTTACAGAGGTTACAGGTCAGCACATCCAGAGAGAAATACATCCAGTCTTCTTGTGATGAATTTCTTTTATATTTGAGCACAGAAGTCAAATGCAGCCATGCTCTGGTTCACTTTGTGGTCACACATGAAAGAGATCAATAAATCACAGGACAGCTTACTTCAATAAGCCTCAAACTAAGAATTTATGAATGGACCACAGATTTACCAGTATAGACTCTACCTAGAGACAAAAATACTTTTAATTCCTATCATGTTCAGCCACTCTTACAATCTAACTCCAAAAATTCCTCAACTCATGAAACTAAAGTCCTCCGATCCGGTGGACTTCTCACTGGCCTGGCCTCATCCAAATTCCGTAATCAAACATTCTGATCATTCTTGCATGTGTCCTCAATTACCTGTTCCCTCAATCAGTCATCTTCTCTTGGAAAAATAACAGTCCTGGTGAAGTCCAGTTACCTGCCTATCGAACCTGAATCCAGGTAAAAGAAAAAAGTGGAGGAAGAAAACCTCAAACCAAGCCCAATAGTGCACACCTGTAATCCCAGGGGGAAAAAAACTCAAACCAAGCCTAATAGTGCATACCTGTAATCCCAGAACTTTGGAGACTGAGGCAGAAAGATAATGAGTTCAAGATCAGCCTGGGCTATAAAGCAAAACCTCATCTCTAAATTAATTAAGTAATTAATCTTTCTTAATGCTGTTTAATTTAGATAAGAAATTCCATGCATCAAGTTGGACCTTAATGGTACCTGGTAATCTCATCATATTTCTAAACTTCCATTTTCTCTCACCATCTATTTCCTTAAGGCATTCATATGTCTACCCTACCGCCAATCTGTTTATGTCCTTGTTTTCTATATCACCTAGGAAACAAAACATTCGGTCAGGATTTACATAGCTCCTGTCACTGCATCAGCTCCCTCACCTATGTATGTATGGAGATGCCATGCCTCCCCTGAAAAGCCTACCCTCTTGTGAGATATCCTGTTTCCCATGCCACAGTATTTCCTGGGCTCCAACCAGCTCCATTTTTCATGTCCATCTAACCTTCTCTATTTCTATCCTTGTCATTTAAACAAAATTCAAAAGCTAGTTCTATGAACTCTTCCTTGAACCACTTCTCAATTTTAAGGCACAAAATGCTTCTGACATTTTCAAAGATTCCACTGGTCCCCATTTGCTCTGTTTCTGTGAGTTGAATTCTTAAAAATCAATCAGAGCTTTACTCTATGCCCTCCTATTTATTCATTTTCCTTTTTTCTGTATAGATCTCCCACCCCTTATATACAGGAAACAACTCATATGTATCTGGTTAGTAGCATTTTGTTTATAATTACTAAGCCAAGTATTTTATATTCTTATACTTTAACATATATAAATGACATTTGGTCATCTTTATTTTTGTTTATTTGTTTGAGGTTTTTCCTCAGCACTATACTACACAAATCCATTCATGCTATCATAGTAATGTTGAGCTACTACCAGCTTCCACACTCTGCCTAGTCTTTACCCACATTTGGTCCCTCGGGATAACACCCAGACAACCAACAACTCCTTGCCAAACACTTCTCCAAGCCATCTATCTGCCAAGGGCCCCAAGACTTCTATTTCCCCACATCCATCCTCCTTTAGCTCCTTGTCTCTTCACTCCAATGTACCCCTCTCCATTCCCATTAGTACTAACTCCCCTTGCCCTATATTCATGTCAGTAGCCTCAGTGCTATCCTCAATTTCTTTGTTTTCCTCCACCATGTAGTACAACAGTAAAGTTTCTGAGTTTTTCTCTCAAAGTCCATCAGTATCTGCCATTTTTTTCTCAATCTCCTCTATGACAGTCAATAAAGCTACCATCATTTCTTCTACCACCATCCCCAATACTTCCCCATCTTTGCTCAACCTGGCAGCTATAGGAACTGTGTTAAAAGGGAAAGTCAAATAATTCTATTGATCTGATTAAAGCAATCCAATGGCTTCCATCTCAGTCTAATAGCCTGAATAACTGATTGATTATTAGGGATCTCCCTTTCTACAAAGTAAACTCTATGAGGAACTGACCATGCCTTTTATTAAGTATTATATTTCAAGGCTTATGGGGGCTAATCAATGAAGATTAACTGAATAACAAAAAACCTAAACAAACAACCTGTGATGCAATGTTTCCCTTAACTATGTTGTTTGTTTCTCAAGTTTGTAGTCAGAAGTTTTTCTGTGTCCTGCCTGGCCCATGGTCAGGACAAATCTCTCACCCACAGTCCTGCAGCCTTTTATAAAATAATCACACAGAGGCCTAATATTAATTATAACTGCTTGGCCATTTGCTCAGGCTTATTACTGATTAGCTCTTACACTTAAATTAACCCATAATTCTTATCTATGTTTAGCCATGTGGCTTGGTACCTTTTTTCAGTTCTGCCTTCACATCTTGCTTCCTCTGAGTCTGGCTGGCAACTCCTGACTCTGTTCTTCTTCTTCCCAGGATTCCTTTAGTCTGCTCACTCCACCTATACTTCCTGCCTGGCTACTGGCCAATCAGTGTCTTATTAAACCAGTGTACAACAGCATTATCCCACATCACAGGTTTCCCTTGGGCTGCTGAATAATCTTCCAAATTCTTGAATTCATTTCTTCTCTCCTTCTCTCCTTCCTCTTTGCCCTCATTCATCTTATCCTCTAGTTTTTATTTGCTGATATGTAGTCTGACAGTGTAGCCTTGGACAGCCTTGAGTTTACTATTCCTAGACTGTTTTCAAATTCATAATTTTCCTGTTTATACTTCTCAGCGCTGGAATAGGCAATACCATACCCAGTCAGGACTTTCATCCTGTTTGTGCCCAGGACTTTCATCCTGTTTGGCAAGAGGTCTGTAACTGAGCTCCATCCCAGCATTTTGAATGTATTCTTGTTTCCAGAGAGTGATTTAAACCATAAATCTTCCCCCATATTTCCTACTTGAGCTATGATAGCCTACTTTAGTGGTCAGATTTGCCTCCACTGGTGCTGTTCCAGGATTCCCACCAACGTATCTATGCTTCCTCAACAAAATAACAGATTTCTTTTCTTTATAACTTGAAACAAGACATATATGCCCACTACCTTCAGAGAACAATGTCAGCCACTAAAACTGAGATAGGAGGGAAAGGCAGGAAGAATTAAAGAGACATGAGAAAGGTAAAGAGCTCATCATGTCCCTGGATGAAGTACTTTGTTAGCTGGAAGTCAAGAGTTTTAATACAACTAACAAAAAGTACGGTGAAGATTGTCTGCATATAGTTTATTCTTTTTTCAGAAATGCTTCAGAGTATTAAAGCAGATGATAAACCATGTCCAAAACAAATGTGGCCTTTGAGTTTAACCTTGCTTTTTTCTCATCTATCAATCTGTATTTTTCTGAGAAAATTTCACAAACAAGGTTAAGGAGCATATTTATTGTCTAAACTTATGTCTTCACCTCTTTTTGCCCCGCGTTTGTAGTAAGAATTCTTTTGACCTCTTGTGACTTAATGTTTTTATTTAATCAATTCTTCTTTCTCATCTTAAACTTGTATAACACACTCATAAGCCACCATATAATCTTTTTTATGAAAGAAATTATCCAGATAAAAATAAGCGTATCAAAACATTATTACATAACCTTTTATATTTAGCTATAGATTATATCCTTTGAAAAATGCAATCCAAAGCCCCCAAAGGCCAAACATGCCCCCTTGCCTTGCCTTGGATGTATGCTATTCTCCTCCTTTTTTCTCCTTTCCTCTCTGTTGGAATACATTGTTGGCTGGTTAGAGGTTGCAGTCTGCCATAGCCTGGCAGCTTTCTCTAAGCTTGGTTATATGGAAACTCCCCCCATCTCCAGCAAAGCTTCCTGCTCTCTACTGCCCTTATCTGCAGAATGCCCCTGGGCCTGGAGGACTGACCTAAAAGCTGTCTCTAAGCCAGATGCCTGATTCTTCTTTAGCTTGACCCTTGGCACAGATTCCTGCTGAGATGACTTGTGCTAGGAGCTCTGCTACAGGACCCTACTGCCACATACCAAGCCTTGTGATAGAAGCCTGCCATTGAATGTGAATTAGGGTTTGTCCCCAAGCCCCCAATCTTATATATTCATTGTACTCTGGAATAAAATTGAGCTGATTCACCGAAGTCTGCCTCCCTGAGGCCTCCCTCTGTTCATGCTCATGGGCCCTGAACAAAGCTTCCTGTCACCCTCTTGGACTGATGGCTGACAGGCCAAGAGGGAAAGAGGACCTCCCACCACCACATCTCCTCATTTCTTTCTCTTTTATTCTTTATGGTTTTTAGAGACAGGGTCTTATGTACCTCAGTCTAACCTGGAACTCACTATGTAGCCAAGAATGGCTTTGAACTACTGCTTTTCCTGTCTCTGCCCCCTGAATATCAGGATTATAGGTATTTGCTATTGTACATGGTTCCTCCTGAAATTATTTTCTCCACAGTCAATAAAGACCCAGAAGCACCTGGGTGCTTCTACTTCTTTCTCTAGAAAGAACTCAGCTGTGCAGGAAGAGCATCTAGTTGGAGCTCCTGCAGTCAGCGAGGGAACAGGATGCTTTCGATTCAGTGCCAAGCTTCTGTGTGAGTGGAAGAAGTTCATTTCCTCTCTAAGCAGGGTCTCTGTGGGGTATGAGGAGCCTCAAGCCCACTGTTTCTCATCTTCCTCAACAACATGGGTTCAATGAAAAGCCTGTGGCATTCTACATTCAGGCATGAAATTATATATGCAAAATATATACATGCTTAGAATATATGGACTCAACTATGAATTCTTTTTGTAAACTTGTGAATATCAGGATGACAACTAGAATTACTCAAAAAAAGAAGAAAAGTGCCAGCGTGTCATTTATAGACATCAAAATAACATATTTACCACAATGAAATGTTTTCTCCCCCTTAACTGACACGCCTGTGTCTAACTGTGTGTGAATGCTGGGTGTATTAAGCTGCTTTTGATTTGAAGTCAAATCTACAGCTCATCCCAGAGCTTGGGACAAACAGACAAGGTCTCTCAGCAGTTTTGCACGTGTCATCCCAGAGCTGTGAAAGAAAGCAGCCCAGCCTGGCCCCAAGTCTGGCTTCCATCTCAAGATGTTCAAAGGATCAAAATAATTACCTCCTCGAGGACATCGGCCAGCTTGCTGAGGATTTCATCAGGAAGGCTCTGGAATGTGGGAACGCTGGAAAACAAAACAGAGAGTGATGGTGAACACCTGCATGGCAGCTTGATATAACAAATATGTCTGCATGGAAAATCCAAATGCATTTCTTGATTAAGAATCTACAGATGATGATCGCAGAACTTAAAGTCATCGAAATGTGTTTGATGTCTAGAAAGGAGAAGGTATGTGTCCTAATCAGGGTTTATATTGCTGTGATGAACACTATAACCAAAAGCAAGTTGGGGAGGAAAGGGTTTACTTGATTTATATTTCCACATGTAGTCCATCATTGAAGGAAGTCAGGGCAGGAACCTGGAGAAAGGAGCTGATGCAGAGGCCATGAAGGGGTGCTGCTTACTGGCTTGCTCACCATGGCTTGCACAACGTGCTTTCTTATAGAACCCAGGACCACTAGCCCAGGAATAGTACCATCCACAATGGGCTGGGCCCTCTTGCCTCCATCACTAATTAAGAAAATGCATTATAAGCTTGCCTACAGCAAGATTTCTGGAGGCATTTTCTCAATTGAGGCTCCCTTCCCTTGGATGACTCTAACTTGTGTCAAGCTGACAAAAAGCTAGCCAGGACAACTGACCTCTTGTCAACTTGACATAAACATATCACTGTTAAACCACAACCTTTCCTTTTTTGTTTATCCCCAAGATCACAAATTAATATAAACATCACAATATAAAACATTTTACAAACTTAAAAAAGTCTCACTCACAGTCTTATAATTTATACACTTTAAAAGTTCAGTCTCTTTTTAAAAAAAATCCAAAGTCTCTTTTAAAACTGAAAGTCTCTCAACCATGGGCTCCTATAAAATAAAAAATAATTTAAATATTTTCTTATTTCAAGAGGAAAGAACCAAGGTACAGTCACAATCAAACCAAAACAAAACTGAGCTCTGTTAAATGTCTGGGATCTAATCATGACCTCTGGACTCTTCACTTCTCTGGTTCCACTCTCTGCAGCACACACAGCTTGTCTTCCGGCTGCATCTTTTTCCACTCTATTGTGGATGCTGTTGTTAGGGGTCATCCCAAGGTACTGGCAGCTCTAACATGCTGGAGTCTGTGGTGTTATATTGTGCACCCCAATATATTGTGTACCCTAAAAACTTATGTGGGATCAGAGAACAGAACAGCCACTAGATTAGACATAGAGGCCAGAGAGTGGTGGCACACACCCTTAATCCTATCACTCAGGAGACAGAGATCTATCTGGATCTCTGAGAGTTTAAGGCCACACTGGAAACATAGCCAGGCAGTGGTGGCACACAGCTTTAATCCTAACACTTGAAATCTCATGCCTTTGCTTGGGAAGCACACATGCCTTTAATTCCAGAAAGTAAGATGGCAGGGCAGAAAAGGTATATATGGCTTGAGGAAACAGGAACTCACTCTCTTAGGGCTGAGGATTTCATAGAGGTAAGAACGTGGCTGGCTTGTTCTGTT